>VXBZ01008220.1:574317-618044 GCA_013399135.1 Heliornis fulica
GTCGGGGGCGCCGCGCTCCCCGGCGGCACGGTCTGAGTCACTGCCCGCCCCCTTCTCCTCGACTCAGCCTCCGCCGCCTCTCTCGTCCCGCTCCGCTATTGCGGGAAAGGGAGGCTCCTCCGCCGTTCTCCCAGCCGCTGCCCGGCGCACGCCGGCTGCGGGCCCCGCTGAGGCAGCGGCGAAGCAGGCGGGAAAGGGGAACCGTGCGGCCGAGGGGAACCGCGCGGCCAAGTGATCCGGTGCGGCCGGGCCGGGAGGCGGCTGCCCCCGCGGCCTGGGGACCGGTCAGCAGCGCACGTCCCGGCGGGGTTCCCCTCGGATGACGGCGGGGACACTCGCCGTTCCCGCTCGCCCGTCCGGCGGGGGTGCGGATCGGGACGGCTCCCGGGCTCTCCCAGAGCCGCGGGTCCCTCCTCCTCCGCACAGCGGCCCGCGGACCCTGCGCTGTGCCGCTGGTAGCGGGCGCTCAGCTTTGGGCTCGGGTTATGCCGGGCGCTAAACTTTGCCGCCGTGGTCCCCTCGTCGCCTACTCTGCCGTTGGCAACCCCCCCACAGCAGCCGTGGAAGGCATGTAACGGGATACCTCGTCTCCACCGAGGGGCCGGGCACCCATTTTCCACAGCACCTCCCGACGTGGCTTGTGCCGGCATCCCGGCAGGCTAAGGGGAGCGCGGACCCCAGCGGAAGCCTGCAAGAGATGGCTCTATCCGAGGGGCTCTGGAGCCCTGCGAGCCCTGCGCGGGAATCTCCGAGGAATACCAAATATGGCCCTGTGCTGCCCGGGTAGAGGGGCCTGCGGGGTCCGCCGGGCAGCAGGCAGGGTTTCTGTCACGCTAATGCCTGCAGGGATTCCTGGCTGCGGCACGGCACGTAGCTTTGCTCCGGGTGAGGCTGTCGCCCATGAGGACAGAGCTGCTCCGGAGGGTCAGGCGATGCCCCAGACACAAGTTAATGCTGCGAGTGAGGCGGCCCCTCTCGAGGTGTAGAGGGGGTTCGTGACCGTGCCCAAGGTCCCGGAAGCCGAACTAAGGGTTGGCTTGGAATAAGAGCAGGCTGTAACCAGGTCACAAAACTAAAGGTGACTTTTGCAAGAAATACAGAGTTTGTTCATCATGTCAGTATGTGTCTGAACACGAGTGTTGTAGGTGCAATGTCAGTGAATGTATACCTGAATCAAGTTTGGGATAGCAACGTACAGAAGCTCAAAAGAATTGGGTTGAGAGTATTGCAGCTTCACAATCTAGGCGTGCTTTCTCGTTTCAGATGCACTACCCTTGCCAAACTCGAAGGAAAATACTGAATAGCTCTATAATCCTGTACCTGCTGGTGAAAGATTGACTGGGAGCAGGCTCTGTATAAGCCCCACATTTTCTGCAATAAACTGTAATGTTTGGTCTTGTCCTTCAATGGTGGGTCTGAACAGCAGCTTCTCTCAAAGCTACACATGGCTAAGTTTATCAGATGATCACAATAGTGTGCTCATCCGGTCTTCAGCTGCACTGAATGCTTGCCAATTAACTGGCCTCATTAACTTGTAACTGAAACAAAACAGAATTCAGGCAAAGAGTTACTAGGGGTAAACTGCTAGTCATGATAGACATTCGATGTTCATCTACATTTTGGTAAACAAACCAAGATAACGAGAATACTCTCAAGAAAGTTTTGTGAAATCAATTTCACGTTGTAAATCTAATCCTCTGCTAGTAAAAAACCTGTTCTTATGCCAGTTTGCTCTGGGATTTGGACTCAGGATAGCTCAGGTGGTATGCATCATCTTGTCCAAAAGTGTGTAAACAGATTTGGCTGACAGTTTGCCTCAAGCAGAAAAAAAAAAGAAAAGAAAAGAAAAAAAATACTTATTGGAATGGCTTTCCCTCTCTGTTGATGCCTTTGAAACGTGGTCCTTTACTCTGTTGTTAGACTCTTTGCTGTTTTGAATCCATGGAAACCGATATGTTCCACCATGCCAATAAACCTGGATAAATATAATACTGATTTAAGCATTGAAGTCCAATTTTTATTTATGCTAAGGACATTTTTATACAGAAAAATTGATGAGCATAATTGTAGCGGAATAATTTACACTGGTATGGCTTTGCGGATGTAACATTCCAGGTAGATGTTTTAATTTGGTGCAATTATTCCATTTCCCTGTATAGATGAGTCCTCTATAGATAAATCCCTTTTTATACTTAACAGTCGAAGCAAATTACATCTCATAATTACATTTACACTGAGTTTAAGGCACTCTTAGGATGGGCAGGAAATATAATGGGGCCGCAGCGTAATTGACAGTGCAACCCTTAAAATCCTATTTGTGACAACTATAATCAAATTGTCATCCACTATAATATTTTCATTTGTTCTCATTCCAAAACAACAAAAGGCATTAAGTCTGTTTAAAATAAAATGGTTTGAAGGTCTAGCACCAAAATACAGACATCGATTTCATGCAGGCTAAGGAAGCAAATTCGGTTTGTCATATTTAAACAGAACTGTGCCCAGTCTGTAGGTAATGTTTTCCAGTGCCAGATTCAGCACTGTTGTAATCAGGCATCCTGGGGACTCTGTGATACAAAAGGAAATTTGACTTCATGATATCAAGGCTAAATTTGGCTCCCCAATACTTAGAACACTCCTGAAGGCACGATGCTCCAAACAATTAATCTTGCATAATATTGCATAAATGCATATAGGACACACTGGNAAAAAAAAAGCCCTCACCCTTAATTTAAATTGAGGTGCTTGGCAAGCGTTTACTTCTCTGTTCTTAACCCTTTTGGTCATTTGGAAACAAAGTCCTAAAGCAGTGTGAAATTAACTTATATGCATAACATTTGAAGTGACGGCACAAATTCCCTCTGGAATGAAGGACTATTCACTTCAGTGGGAATCGGCAAATAGATTTGTAGCAGAACAATGTGCTTTTCTGAAAACTCTCACTTCCATTCCAATGGGTGGATGTGGACGAGGCCTCCCTGGTGATGCTCACTCACCACTACCACCCGTTATGACCCTTTAAAATAAACCCACACCAAACAAATCCCAAACAAAACCTGCCTTTTTTTGGTGTGGTTTGTTTGTGGGTTGTTTTTTTGTTTTGGTTTTTTTGGGGGGTGTCGGGGGTTCGGGAGGAGTGGGAGAGGGGTGTTTTGGTTTGGTTTTTTGTTTTGGTTTTTTTTGTACCCTCCACGCACTTCCAATCTGGACATAGCAGAGTTTCTGAGATTTGCTGTCAGGTCATCGTGCTTCTGCATCATTCATCTGCACCAGCCAAAGTCCCAATAGTTGTGTCTCTGGGATTGCCTCAGCAAAACTGCAGCCAGAGTAACTAGTTTCCGTGCTGTATGGAGAAAGGTGCCTGTCCAGCTCCTTGTCTAGAAATCCCTGGAAAAGCATCATGCAGTGGGCATGATTGACAGCGGTTCAAGCAGGGCCAAAGAATGTGGGCTGCATATTTATGTGTGTGTATGTCTCCTGACCCAGAGGTGGACTCGGTGCTCTGGTCATCTGTGAATGTGTATGGGAAGGACTCAGACAACACCCCCCAATGCACAGAGTTTGGCTAGTGCTGGCAAATTAAATTTCTATAGTGCTGGGCACACTTATGAATTTTTGGGAGAAGGATGCTCTATAATCATGACTATTCTTAAGAAATGACTAAGGTGAAGAATATATTGTAAAGTCATATTATTCTCCTGATTCTCAGCTCTCTGCATATGGTATAATGCAAAATGATTTGGGTTGTCATCTCGTGGAAAAATCTATCATAATATTATGATTCAAATCATAAGCAAGCTTAGCCAAGAATAACATACATAAGTCGCATGGTATATGATATTTTTAAAATCCATTTGCCCAGTACATTGCTTATTAAAGATGACATACTTAAATCTTTTTTCAATCAAAGACTATCCCTTTAAGGAGAAATCTGAGTGACTGACACCCTCTTCATGGCAAAGTACAGTTAGTAAAGCAGCTCTCTTGCACATAGAGTGGCCCTGCTCTCACATATCTGTGCAAGAGATTTTATGTGTCTCAGAAAAGTCTTTAAGCTTGTGCTTTTTTTTCACAAGAGTAATGCAGTATGGTCAGGAGTACATACCAGCCAGTCTACAATGCAACTGAGGTCTTAGCCAAGAGGTTTAAGACTCCAAATCAAGTAAATTCCTCATGCATTTCTGACAGAAAAAATAATTGATGGGGAAACGGTATGCTTTCCAGTTAGGTCTCTCTGGTTGCCACTTACCTCACTGAGCAAAAGGATAGAAAACTTAAGGACTCCTCTCAGAAGAGTATATTTGCAAAACAATGCTTCCTCTGTTTTCTTTCTGCTCTGTTTCCCTTTACTGTAGTCGCTTGCTCTCCTTCTGTATGCCTGGGTTCTTGCCTTTCTCTCTTCCTCTTTAACTGTTTATATTACTATGTGTATATATATGTTTATATTGTTGAGTTGTGGTATTTAATGCTAATAAATACAAATGACCCTTGATTCATATGTGTCTGTATGGACAGATGCACACTTTGCTTTTTTGTTCTAAACCCATCACGTTTCTTTCTAGGCACAAGCATTACTTAAGATGAGCAGAAAGAGGGCACGGGAAGGTGAGAGAGAAAAGTGAAGAGAATGGGTGGAGAAGAGAGGAAAAAAGAGAAAATGAGTAAGGGCCGTTACTGGGACATTTCAGAAGCAGGAGTGAAGTGGTACAGTTAGAAAGAGAGGAAGAAACTCTAAGGACTGTACCTTGATCCATAGCTGGGGAGTAGCTGGTATAGCAGAGGGAGGATGCCAAGTCTCACTTTTCGCATCAGTCTCCCTGGGGCTACTTCCTAGCCAAAACTATCAGCCAGAAGCCAAGGGTGTTGCCAATCTGCTTGGGCGCCAATTGGACATCCCCATACCACAATCCTACTTCCCTGGCCTTGACAGTGGTCTCTCCGGTGGCCAAAAAGATGCCCCCAAGGCACATTTCCATACTCTGGCTAATGTCTGCACAAGAGAGAGATGCTGACCTGCCTCTATGGGGCTGAGCTTCATCCAGCCCCTGCGTACTGTGGTGGTGGAGGAGGGATAATTACCCAAGATAATCCTGGTTCAGCTCTGTGAGAGGATTCCTGTCATAGTAGCTATTTCTCTCATGACTAAAGAAAACCAAAATGAATCTGCTTTTCTACAGGGTCAAAAAGAAAAAAAAAGATGACTTTAGGAAAAAAAAGGAAAATACCTATCTTAACAAGGTCATGATTTTATACTGCATACCTACATTTCACGATGATATTTTCATTGTCCCGACTCACACACATGATCCCAGCCCCAGCAGGAGGTTAGTTCTTGGTTCAAAGAAAAGGGAGTTTTAACATTCATTTTAATGGGAACCTTTCTTCATTTTTAGTATCAGTGCTGTTACACCAGCTTCACTTAATTATGGGAGAAGAAGCAGGTTTAGAATTCCCTGGAGGAACTTGCTGTTTTTTTCTTCTTAGACTTACTCTCTTCATCTTCTCAACTGCTCCTCCTTTAGTCTTTTCAATTTCCTTGAGAGTGCTTATTCTTATCCTTAGAAATGAGCGCATCTTGGAGAGATTTTTAACTACTATAAATGGTGTAATCTTATTATTTTGCTTTTCCTTTTTTCCACCACTCTTTTCCTCTGTGGGTTGATTGTTAAATGCAGCAGGTTTTCCACAGTATGAGTGGAGTACATGAACCCAAAGGTTGTGCCTGCCAGTGTCCTAAGGATACAGCTTGGATGTGTAGTGTATGTAAGATGCGTCAAGGTAAAGCCACGAGGTAACTGCAGTTATGTGCTCTATTCCTGCAGCTTACATCCATGTTTTGTACTTGAAACTGTAGTAACTTCTGTGAATGCAGAAACCAGTGTAAGACTGAAACATGCCATGGTTCACTAAGAAAGTTACCTTACTATACCCACAGGCTTCTGCTGTATGAAGCCTGTGAACATTGTAGTTTCTATTATACCATTTTAAAATATCTGTAAAACTTAGTGTTGGCTTGAAGTGAAATGATGTTTTCAGTCTCTGAATGATTCTTGAGCACATTCTAAGTCACTGATTTGAGAACAAGTCTTTTAAAACTCCAAGTGGCAAAAAGGAATGCATATTTATTTTAGACAGTGATAGAGAGCAGCTCTGCAGTGAAGGACTTGAGGGTGCTGGTGGATGAGAAGCTTGACATGAGCAGATGATGTGCGCTCACAGCCCAGAAAGCAAACCATATCCTGGGCAGCATCAAAAGGAGCATTGACCAGCAAGTCAAGGGAGGTACTTCTGCCCCTCTTCTCTGCTCTTGGGAGATCCCACCTGGAGCATTGTGTCCAGTTCTGGAGTCCCCAACATAGGAAAGCCACGGAACTGTTGGAACAGGTCTAGAGGAGTGCCACAAAGATGATTAGAGGACTAGAGCATCTCTCTGATGAAGACAGACTAAGAGAGTTGAAGTTGTTCAGCCTGGAGAAGAAAATGCTCTGGGGAGATCTTCTAATGGCCTTCCAGTACCTGAAGGGACCTATAGGAAAGCTGAGGGACTTTTTAGAAGATCATGTAGTGATATGATGAGGGGAGTAGTGTTTTTTAATGGGAAGGGGGTAGATTTAGGCTGGATATTAGGAGGAAATTCCGCTATGGATATTAGGAGGAAATTCCTCACCACTATGAGGGTGGTGAGGCCCTGTCATAGGCTGCCCAGGGAAGCTGTGGCTGCCTCCTCCCTGGCTGTGTTCAAGGTCAGGTTGGACGGGGCCTTGAGCAGCCTGGTCTGGTGAGAGGTGCCCCTGCCCATGGCAGGAGGTAGGAACTAGAAGATCTTTAAGGTCTCTTCCAGCCCAAACCAGTCTGTGATTCTATGATCTATTTTTAGTTTTACATGTATAATTGAATTCAGAATTTGCTCTTCTACTTTCAACCTGAAAAAGGGTAGCCCAGAATGCACCTACACGCTTTTGATCCTTTGAAAAAATGTTTGTAAACTGAAGGAACCTTATTAAACTTTAAAAACTAATCTCTGTGCACAAAGAGTGCTTCATTTCTATACAGCTCTTTAATAGACGCTGTTAGAAGCATACAGAAAAACTCTAAAGCTCTGCTTCTGACCATTCACTGGTCTGTCCCAAGGTCTGTCTTTATATGAAGAAACATATGGTACACATGGGAAGTGTAACTGAGCTTGAAGTATTCATCCATATAAAGATCTTGTGCCGCTTCAGCCATTCCCACATGCAAGGGAAAGCTGCATTCATAAAGAAATTAATGCCCTCATTCCTATAAGGAAAAAGAGCACCTTTACTGATAGCAACTACATCTAAATTGCAATTATATAACTGTTTTATCTAGAAATCACCTTATGATCAAAATTGTTACATAACAAGTCTGTGTTGACTAAAGGCACATGAATATTGGATTTTTCTTCTTTGGTCATCCAGCCAAAATATGGGGAAAATGCAATTTCAGTTGTGCCAAAAAAAAAAAAAAAGAATTACTCTACTTTTCCTTTATAAACATTTCTGACCCTTTCAAATTGGATCATTTCTAAACAAAAGTATCACTTAAATATGAAATATCAATGTTTCATTTTGGAAATATTTACTGCTTCATTGTTTCAGTTCTCCAGAATGAGACATGCTGCCATTTACTGGAATCTCTCCCAAATTCACAAATATTTTCAGATTCTGCAAAAATGAGGTTTAGAATACTGTTATTTTTGTTATTTTGGGGGGGTAAGGGGAGAAGGGAGAGGAGCAAGAGTACACATACACCTTGTTTAAGAGTTTACAAGGCCTGACGTTTACTTTTTTCCCCATGATTTATTGTAATCCACTCAGAAAGGATTAAGTAATCCAAACCAGGCCACCCTGCAATAGAAATGCAGAAGTCCTCTTTTCAGCTTACACAGAATAAATCAGTTTGAAGGAATATTTTATGCAATGTGTACAATACTGAAACACCTGGCGTTCTTCTATTGTCATCCTTTAGCAGACACGAGCAAGGAAAAATATGGGCTTAACTGGTAAAGCACACACATACACACACATAACTTTGAGTATGAGAAAAACCCAATTAAAAGAACGAAAACTTGCTCTGCATTGCATGTACATGTAAACACCTTGAGAAACTAAGGCTGTAAACCATATTTCTTCCCACAAGCTCACGCCTGCTAGTGCCTCATAAAATTAGTTGCATCCTCGATACTATCCTTCAACAGCAAGTTCCAAGGCCTGTTTATATATTTAATTATCTACTTTTCTGTCAGCTTATTTGCATCCAAGTACAGTCAACAGCATGTCATCTGGGATCAATTCTTCAGCAGTGATTTTATTATAGTTTCTATATGATGTTACTTTCGTATATCCACCCTGTTCCCACCCCTGAGCATATGGTGTCTCTTTTTAAAATACGTCTGAATTAGAGAAAAATACCAGCATTAAATATGAATCTTTTGGCTTTTGACGGTTGCCAATCCTAAGAGCTGTTTGCAAATGTTTTTCATATCAGTTTCACTTCTGTACCACAAGTGCTTTGTTAACATCTGCCCTGCAGCAGATGATCATTTTTATTTACTGATTTATTCATGTATCTATGTTTTGGTCTGAAAACATAGTCATAACTCTTGGGCTCTCGCGGAAGGAATAGAGCAGAATGAAACACACAGTCTGTCACGCTTCGCACTTGAAAGGAACAATGCCAAGATTTCTTTGTTTTCTGTGGTAATCCTAGGTATAATAGGTAGAATGGCAAAAATAAATTGAGGTTTTTGCTACAATTCTCCCTCCCTCAGCCACAGAGTCATGCTTTCTCTCATGTACATCATCTATCAAGTGTTGTTTAAGGATCTTTTTACACCAGCTGCTATCCTGGTTCACTTTTTGCTTCAGCTAAGCTCTCCAAACAATTTGATGAGCATGAAGAATGTTGCCAACCTGACAAATCCTGTTTTTCGGATTTTTCTCCTGGAATTACTCAGTTGTGAAGCACCACAGTGTTCACTATATTCACTTTTCTGGCAGTAGAGCCATCAACTCCATTATCTTGTGGTTCTGCAGGGCTAGAAGCAAGTTTGTGGAACTGCATTTTTCTGCTAGTCTCTTTCCTTGTTACATATTTATAGCTATATGAATATGAAAATTTATTGCAACTTAAAATTTGGTTGTGGAAAAGACTTCACATGGTTCAGGAAGGGCATCACCCAGTCCATGAGCTGTGCTTTCAGAGGAGACACCATGATCCCACTGTAGACTTCTCCCAGTATCCTTGAGTGGGCTGGATGTTTAACTTAATAATTTCAAGCTGAAATGGCCATTTTATGTCAGTTTTAAAGTGGATTTAATTTTATTAGTTATGTTCTTGCTATCAGTTGAAGGAAACAATAAGGAAACTAGGAGATACAGAGAAGTAACAGATAGGCCAAATCATCCTTAACCCTTATGACCTCAAGTCAGACGCTTGAGCATTTCAGTTTTTTCATGGTTTTCCGTGCTCTGAGTAATGGTGCAATGCTTTACAAAGGTTTTACTAGCACAGAGTTTAAATAAACTGCATAGTTGTGGTTCTATCAGTAGCAGATCCTAATAGATCTTGTGGGAGGAGGGGGTGTTCAGGAATAAATGCCAAAATAAATATTAGCCAAAAAAACATATAGAATTTCAATGAGAGAGCAAGCACAATTTCACCAGGACAGAAAATAGTCACACTTTGGTAGCACAAAATGTATAACTAATTGTAATCAAATTTTCTTTGGTACTTTGGCTGAGACTGATCTAAAATACTTGGTCCAAACCCTAACAGCTGGTTTTAGCTGCACTGTTTGTTGGTTGTTGTTGTCCCATGTAAGTCAGTTTCCTTCCTCATTTCTAAGATTATTAGTAGGAATATTATCAATAAGAGTACATGTCGTTCTGATTTTGGAGAAGGTTCTTTTATTCATCTGTGCTTCTGAGAGCTTAGAACTTTGGTGAACGCTTCTCATGGGGAACTGAAGTCCATGATCTGCCTTGATTACAATGAGTTGGGGAATTTCACCAAAACAATTTTTTTTAAAATCAGAAAATGTAGGTGAATTTAAATCAGACTTTCTAACAAGAGGGTGTACACCATTTTGAAAAAGGCTGGTATTTTGTGTGCAAGTGAGAATCTCCAAGACTAAAAGTTAGCTGAAACGTGCTTACTACATCAGACACCTTCGGTAGACACAGAAGACAACATGAGCATCGATAAAGAAATCACTGAAGTACTGATGTAGGGATGTGCTATCACAGACCCAAATGCAGCATCTAACTCAAGCAAGAAAGAAGCCTCACCCTGGGAGATGAGGGGAAGTTTTGCATGAGGTGCTAGAATTCTGGCTTGCTTTTACATGTAGCTCTAGACCACTCATGACTGTTAAGTGTAGACAGCCTGGGAAATGCCTAGTAGATTACTTTCATGGCAGAATACTATTTCTTATTCTTATGTTATGACTGTCTATTGTTCCTGCTGCATTTTACAGTGAATATTTTTACATCCTTTATTGTTATACCAGCAGGGATAGATTTTTTTTTCAATTACTGGAAAAGTCGCTGAAAGTACGGTTCTAAAGTGACCGAAATTGTTCACACCAATGAGTGTAATTTGGGAAATAATTACGACTTAAAAAATATGGAAGCAGTATAAAAAGACCTGAAATGTTTCATTTCAGAAACACCAACTGCTTATTTTGACATTTTTTTAATGAATCATTTTGGCTTTTCCTTTCAAAAAACATTTTTCATTGGCGAGTGGTCTATACTTTTTAAAGAAGAAATAATTAGAGGTACATAATCTGAGAACATAATGCAACATTTCCATAAAAAAAAACATACACACACAAAAATTTCAGAATATTCCTCCTCTTATTTTTATTGTAATTATTTAACTAAAATGAACCATAATTTGCTCTGCTGTATTAGTAATGACTGTCAATGTCATCAATGCAGTGTATGTGTATCAATTTAGATCCAGTTACATTTTGAAAGGAAAAATACCCCACAACTCAGTGACAATGCAATTAATAAGGTTTTTTTTCTGATGTTCACAGTTTACACAGGGAAGTAAAGGTGGCTGCACCACGTGTGAATGCATGAGTAGCCTGACTATGTCCTGAGAACTGAAGTAAGAACTGAGCAAGGAATGAGGCCGGGGCTCTGAAGAGTCCTGGCTAAATTCAGTCCATCCTTTGAAAGATGCACAGGGTATGATGAGGCAGCTTTGCAAGGAAAACTGTCATGGTAAGGACCTCACCAAGAGCCCACAGAGTTCAGTGAAGGACTGGCTTAAGGCTGTAGAGACAGATACAAGGGAAGGGGTGAGCTTGGTTTGTTTCCTCCGGTCTTGGAGATCTGCTGAAGAAGCAGAATAGGAAAGCTACGGGAGCAGAAAGTTTGTTGCGCTCAGAAGTGGATATCTGGAAGACATGTTTGAAATACACCAGAGGCCCTTTTCAGAGCTTTGGCATGGAAGCACAACATGCATATCTCATAAATTGGGCAAAGAAGAGTTAAGATGCATGGCACGATTCCAGGCTGTACAAGTGTTAACTATTAAAGAAGCTGTGCTGATGCAAAAGAAAAAAAAAAAGAAAAAAATAGTTGGACCATGTTCTTTCACTTATTTTTTCCTGCGCTGATGTAAAGCTGATCTAGTGAAACCCCACCAAGCATCTGTTGGCTCCTGGATGCAGCACAGAAATCCTCAGTACAAAATTCCCTCCCTAAAACGATTTGGTCTGGCCCTTTGTACTGAAGAGCTGTGCTCCACCGGTCATTTAAGAGCCACCGAACTGTGGAGGTTAAACCTTTTATCCTATATTACAGCAAAAACGCAATGATTTTGTAACTGCTTATGCAAGCACCTCTGTAAGCTGAAATGGCTCTGTATCCCCTCGGGTTATCAGTAGTGAATGAAAGTTTGCATGTGACAACTTTTTTGCATTTGTGTGAAAGGAAAGGGGAGAGGAAAACTGAAGGGATTAGTCTTAATACCTTCGAGCTAAATAAATATTTACCAAGTTTGATTCTGCCATCATTTCATGGTCGATGCTAAGTACAAGGTGACTGCAGAACTGCTGAAAATATAGAAACAACATTAATCTGATGCTTTTTTCCCCATTTCGAAATGTATCAAAGAAACCAATTTCATGGCATACTTTAATTTTATATGTATTCCCCTTTCCCAGGTGAAATAGCCATGTTTTGTCACTCGTGACACTTTCATTTCTCATATGTGTTTCTAAAATAAAATGCTTGGTTCCCCCGTCTAGATATGCCTCTATGCAAAACTGTGGCAGAGATTTAGTGCTGCAGCAGCTACTTTTTGACTCTATCAGGCAGCTAGCTATTTTCTGCAAAATCCTTCCTGTTATAGGAATCCAGGCTACCCATAGATCACGCCAAACAAGAATGTGAACATTCAAAACCAGCTCTTCTGCTAGCAAAAAGAACTTCTTTGTTGCTCCCCGTATAAAGTTCAACTGTTAGTTAATCAGATTCATTCAGAGTAGATAAGTAATGATAGTAAAATACCCATGTTGGTGTGTGTGACTTTATGATTATTTATGTGATTAAAATTCACTGGACTAATTAAAAAAAAAAAAAAGGAAAATTCTTTTTGCCATTTTCACCTCCATATAGGGTTAGCTGAAGTCAGCTGAAGGCCTTTAAAAATAATCCTCAGGATTATTAACGGGTGGAAACTGCCCCCCACCCCCCCAGCAACACAACAGATCTGGTTTCAGCCTTTGAGTGCTTGAGACACTTCTTCCCCCTGGAGTGAAGCAGAGTGCAGAGCTATAGAAACTGCGCTTTTCCACCCATGGACTGCACCGCTATGCACGGAACAACCAGCTGCCTCTAGGAACACTTGTGAAGGTGCTTGGCAGCGCTGACACATCTCATGGCTAGCCTCCTTTCAGGTTATGGCAGCATCCCTTGGAAGTATATGGCTTCATGGATATCATGGAACAGATGATCACTGGTTTAAAAAATTCAGTAATTTTACAAGGAGTGTCCCCCCAAAAAATATAACCCTCCCGGAGGGGAAAAAAACCCCTGTAACATCAGGATAAGAAAACCCTGAAGTCCACTAAGTTGTCACATAATGGCCCTGGGTTCAGAATGACACCTAGAAAGGCATGTTGCGTACAAGGTGTTCTTGAACTTAAAAAGCATAGGGGGATTCATCTAATGAAAAGTAAATTTAATGTCACCAGTCTGGATTTCCTTCACACACGGGAGAGGAACAGGCATTTCTGTGGCACGGTTCATTTCATTCTGAAGTGGACACCAAAAATTCTACCCAAAAAGGGTAGATTCACATACCCTTAAAAGTGCCTTCTTCCCAGTTAGAAAGCCTGAGCTACCTCAATCGGGCATAGATATTTGCATAATAAGCATATAAATTAGAGAAAACGAAGATCAGTCTTTGTGAATATATTTTGGACTGCAGCTCATCATAATTTATGCAAGTCATTTACATACAAAATTTAGATCTTTTCCTTATGAACCACATGTACACGTGTGCCTGGAGGCGAGTTTAGCGTCCTCGGTCCGGGTGTGCAAAGGAAACCGGAGAGAGTTCGAGCAGGCTTCCACAGAAAACCTGCACAACGACTTACGAGACGAAGGGAAGAGACATGGAAGGCTCTTTGACAGAACCTATGTTACAGCCCTCTCTGGTCCCTACTAGGTGTGTGTGTTGTTGGCCAAGCTGTGATGCCAGCTGTAGGCACTGTGCATGTAACCACGGGCTGGACTTGGACCGGCTGCAGGAGGGAAGTGTGGGATTTTGTCCCATCTGGTTCCCCGTGCTGAGTCTTTGAGCAGCTCTGTGGTCGGGTATTAATTCCACTTATTGCCGAAAGCGACTGCTGTTTTCTCAGATGCAGAAGCAGCGCTGTGATTTTACCTCTGAATTTGCTTACATGTTTCCACTTAATTGAACGGAGATTCCTGTCACTTGGGGTTTTTTTTCTTCTTATTTTGCTGTCCTGATGCAGCATAAACACCATTTGCATCCAGGGAAGCTATTGAGACCAACAATTTAATGGACTACAGAAGACTAACAGCCTGGTGTTAGTTATTAGAGGCTCTAATAACCATAAGTCTTCCTTCTGTGCTGAGTTTTTCTCTGTCAGGAATCCCCCAAACAACTATGTGTATGCATCTTTAAAATGACACACCTTCAGGGGTGTCAGGCTCTGAAGGACACAGAGGCTTGTTTGGATGTTGGAATAATGATGTGTGCTGGTGCTATTCTCTCCATGTGTATGAGGGCACAAGCATACATGTGCACATGAATTCCCATTTAAAATCACACTTTCCTGAGATCTGCCCTTAACTAAGTATAAAAAATGGTGCTACAAACCCATATTTCACTCTCAGACTTCTCCCTTCGATGGCATCTGTCTCAGATGTGGTCTGGATGGTGTTTCCTCTGCTTCGTGCCACCTCACGAGGGAGATAATTTACAAAACTTACATTTTTAATCCACATAACAAACCCTTTAGTTTCACTGGAGGATGAAGTTCATGAGAGATTAGCACTTTGGAGACCTATGCACACTGATATACAATCACAGTAATTTTTTTATTGACCTCCTACTGATTTCCAGCTTAGTGACAAGCACAACTTCTGGCATGGTACTGAGTGGTAGTTCTGAACCTGAGCTGTGTCACTCCTCTCAGGTTATGATGACAATTTCACACTCATATGGAACTGTAGTGATTCACTATCAACTGACTTCATTGACTGTTTTAACATCTTTTCTGGATAGGCCAGAAGGGAACTTTCCCTCCATTTTGCCACAGTTAAGACTTTTATCGAGATGAACAATTATATATCTTAACAGTTTGATAGCAGGTAGCTATTATATGCTGAAGAAGAACTAATTTACAAAGAAACTAGCAGAAAGTAAAATAACAAAAAATTAAAAAATATAATCAAACATAGTGATGTTTCACAGGTCTCTGTGTCCTCAGCCGTTTCCTGATCAGTTATGGGATCAACTTAGCAGAGGTAGACCAGGGTGTTTGGAAGGGGTGGCATGATCTGGATATTTTAAAAGAGGTAGTGAAAAATAAAGATCAAATGGACAATGTGAGAGGAATTTATTGAAACTTTATATATGTACACACAGAGATATATATGTGTGTATATATATATATATATGTTTTAACCAGAATATTGGAATTTATGTTTATGTATGTAATTAATTTATTAAGTACTTTTATGACCATTCATGACCAGAAGCTTTTGTTCTTTTGACAAGCTTCTTTGTAAAGCATAGCAACTTAAATGGAATAGATTTCCCATTGCCATGATTAAGAATTAATTAAATATTGACACGGAAAAATGTCTTGGTTGAATTTACTGCAGCAACTTAAGTATGCTCTGAAATCTTTTATCCTGTTACTATTTAGGTCATTGCTTACTCAGGAACCTAAAATGCGGACCTAGGTGGAAAAAAAAAAGAAAAGAGGGAGAACATTGATGTCTAAATAGATGCTGTATTTCCCCCAGAATTGAAGCTAAATCAATATTGTGATGAGGTGCATTAAAATAATTTTGTCATGTGCAACATCTCAGGTGCTTCTTTTCATTATTGCAATTTGGGTCATTACTTATCATGCATAGCAGATAAAGTCTTTATTATTTAAGTGATATTAATTTAAAAAAAAAATCAATTGCTTGTTACTGTTCAAAGTACTGACTGATCAGAACTGCAAACCTCCACACAGTGATGGCAAGTGAAATTAAGAATTGTTTTAATCATAAATATGACAGTGAATACCTGTGTAAAAGCTGTCTAATTTATGTTCCTCATAATGAAGTACTATGTGGCCAAATTACAAATTACCAGTTTGAAAATGAAATTCCGTGCCTAGTAGCACTTAATGCCCATATGTATGAGAGGCGGCAGTGCAGCTCAAGATTCCAGTCTGTCTTCCTTTCACAAGCCTGGTGCTAAAAAACAGACTTAAAAAGCAATTGCAGGCATGAGACTCACAGTGTTGGAGTTAATCTTGATATTTATTACACCTCTGAAACCATACTGATACAGTTTTGAAGCCACATCAGTTACAAACATAATCTCTATCTCAGATATTTTACGTTCCACCCAGACCGTAATTTACATTGCCATCACCATCAATTATATCACATGGTTTCGTCCAGGACTTAGGAATAAGCGAAGGAAGTATAAGTGCACACTCAAGCACTCTATAGAAAACCACTTTATTATCTTGCCATTCACTGAGCCCCAGGAGATGTTCAAAGCAGCTTGGGCAGTGTGCAGCATCAATGACATTTGCAATACTTCCTGTGACATGGAAGCATGGGAGTTTGTGGCAGTCACCTGACACAGCACGTGGAGGAGGAGGGGCTTGACACCCAAGGGCCAGAATGGCTTTAAGACTCCATAGCAGGGAGATAGACTCATAGAGTCACAGAATCACTTGTGTGGGAATAGACCTTTAAGATCATTGAGTCCAATCACAGCCTGACCCTGCCTAGTCCACCTCTAGATCATGACCTTCAGCACCTCATCTATTCGCCTTTTAAAGACCTCCAGGGATGGTGACTCCACCACTTCCCTGAGCAGCAGGTTCCAATGCCTGACAGCCCTAGGACCTCAGCCCTACAATGGATCTTATTTTTGAAGCACTCCTACAACTTCATGTGGTCATAGAAAAGAGAGTCCCGTCCTCTCTCTACAGATTAACATTTGAATGATTGTTGTAGAACTGGTTCCTGGGGAACGTAAATCGGTAAATTCTTTACTAGATGAATATCACTCCTGTTCACCATTCAGTGACTAGATTTTCTTGCTGGAAATTTCTTTCCCACCTTTCTTTTGGAATTTGTTGGTGAGAAGCACAAAGCAAGCCAGTATAAGGAAATGTGTGAGAGCGTAAGAAAAAATAAATTATGTTTAATCTCTTCTGTGCCACAAGTCAGAGTGATGGAGGCTGCAAGTGGTACACATACACACATGATCCCATTTATTTACAGACAAAACTGACATAATTTGAGATTCCTCTTTTACCTAGCAACATTTGTGTATAATTCTCACATCTTCAGAATCCATGTCATTGTAATACCATGCTAATTCATACTTGGTCTCTGTATTATGAGTCAGTTACATCTTACTGAAAAACAAGACTGACCTCCCTGCATTCCCATGGCTGAAATGTCTTTAGAATCTGCATGCCAGCTTCTCATTGTCTTTGCTTGCTTTTGTCTCCTCAAACTCTAGTAAAGGAGATCTCTGTAAACTGCTCATTGTTTCCTCCCTGCACATACTCCATTGTACCAATATTGCTCAAGAATTACAGGCAACTTCAGTGAATTCACGTGTACAGACCTCTAGGAATTTCTGATCTTTGTTCTCCGATGCAATTTGAGCCCTTACGAGTTTGTCTGACATGTGAACTGTGCCAAAACTTTTCTGAGCTCTTTTTTTTTTTTTTTTTTTTTGAAGCTCTGGTTTTATCCATAGGAATGCACAGCATTTTGTTACTTCTAATGTGAAGATGTTTTTTATAAGAGGGACAGGAAAGCAGAAACTGAAAGCTTGAAGGAAGGGTGTTAGTTAAAAGAGTTGGCCAGCCAGGCTCTTATCTCCTTCACTTAAACCAATCTTAAATATATAACATGTAATAAGAAAAAGCTTATTTATTGAATACAAACAGTAAAAGATTAAAAAGTGACATTTCACATTCATTTCAGCTGTGTTTTACTGATATCATGCCTGCTCATTCCGTAAGAAATCATCTCATTACCCAAAGTGATTTAATAAATTAATAAATAAATTAATATTTTCTTACTAACTGGGCAAATGTGGATGTGTTTAGAAAGTGAGGTGCATTGCTTTAATTGTTTTCTTTTGGCATGACCATGTTGCTGACAATTAAGGTGAGAGAAAAGTCACTTCTGGTAGGTCTTTATTTTCTGGGAAAGAATGGATCCTGTCAAATGGGGTTGGCAAGAAGTAAAACCAAGAAGCTGATGTCACGGTCAGCACGTTACACTGTACACAGGCTGTTGTACTGCACAGAAGGTGATTGCTGCAGGAAGAAAGGATGAAGGGGAGTTATTGTCCAAAACTGTATCAGGAACCTTTGCATCCCATCAGGCAACATGCTGCTCTCTGAATGATGTTCCCCACGTGTTTATTTTGAGTTCGTTAATTTATTTTAATACTCTATTCGTTAACCATAGAGAACTGTCACTAAACTTCCAGGGAAGCTACTGGATGTTCTGACGAACATTCATGTCAAAAGACAAAGCTGTCTGGATACCTGTGGTTAACGTTTTCTAAGTAAACATTTTATGTTCTTTTGATGAAGAGTAATCATATAATTTTGGAATAAGGAATATTATTTGGCTATATCTGTATTGCTCGAGCCACTTCGATATTAAAACAGGTACATTTGTCTGTCAGTTGGTCAATTTTGAGGCTGTTTAAGGGTTTGCAAAATCCAGACCCAAGGGAAGAGGTTTATACAATTTTCCCACTTGCTGCATGTTTCCTTTCATGTTAGAAGATGGCTATTGGAAAGAACATTTACTGGAATATCTGCAGATGAGTTACAACATTGCTGATAGCTTTCTGTGAACACTGCTGTTGTACAGTAGAAAGCCTGTAAAGCTAGGATAAAAGCTTTGAAGATAAGAGAGATTACCATGGAAATGTCATTATTTGGAGATGAAGAAGCAAATGCACTACCAAAAAACCATTGATGATTGTTTTACATAGAGGCATATAAGAACAGAAAGTGCCAGGATTAATGAGTGCTCAGCTTTTTGGGGTTTTAGGTACTGATTTGGGTACTAGTTTAGTCACATCGATTTAGATTGTCATTCAGTGTAAAACAGCGTACTTTTGCTGTATTTTTGGGGGGGTTAAGCTAGATGATCTGGGATTGGAACTAGATGATCTTTAAGGTCCCTTCCAGCCTGAACCATTCCGTGATTCTACTAAGTGATGTTACACTGAATATACAGAAAATCCCTTCCCTTCCCTTCCCTTCCCTCCTCTCACCCTCTCTCCTCAGACTATTTTCTGGATTGCTCTTTTTAGAAATATACTCATTATGAAATACAAGTGTCAAGAGTAATAGACTTTATAGGGTACTGTAATTCTCAAATATGAAGCTAACTTCATCCTAATAAATTGTATTTCCAGTAAAAAATGATTAGACTGAATCTGAGTTTTCTTTCAGCCATGATGAAAATTGAAAGATTAAATAAGTTTTTAATTAAAGCAGCCTAACGGAAGTCCAGATCATGCTCTCAATTCTTTCTTTTCTCAAAGTAGAGGAAATAACAGAACTGGTATTTTCCCTTCAAATACAGAAATGAGAAACCATACCACAAGTTGCAGCTCAGAGTTCACTCCTCACCGCTATCTAGAGGAAGACAGAAAGAATTGCTTTACAGAATAGGCATTCCGATTCAGAAAAGATATATTGTCATGACCAGGAAAACTATTCCACATCTTCTCCATCCCACACCTGAGACAGGTAGGTGTGGCAGGAGCTATGAGTCTTGAGTTGTGCACTATAAATAGGCAAATCAAGTTTGTTCTTTAGTCAGAATCAGGTGCAGCTGGGTAGCAGGGCAATGCCTGTAATGAAGTAGTTGACTGATGGTTCCAGGGGCTACCTGGTGGGAAGTTTGGACAGTCTAGAAATTGCCCCTGAGGAAGCTCCTGCTAGTGCTTTATCTAATTTCTGTGATTTAATGTGTTCATTAACAGCCCCAAGCATCCCAAAGTGCCCCTGCTGCAGAAGTGGTTGGGTTGTACATAGATAAAACATCTGTAAACAGTAGTTGATAGAAACTATCCCTCCAGAATGGCTGTGTGGGTCTGTAGCTAGGATATTTAAGAGATGGCTTTTAGGTAGTTCAGGGGTACGAATAGTGGTGTGATGTATGCATATGCTTATCTGGTTGTGTAGGACCTTGGCCTGCCAAATTCTAAAAATTTAGCAGAACAGTCTCTCTTGGTGCAGCTGGAGACACCACTGTAAGGATCCTTGCAATAGACACCCCAGACACCCATGGGCAGTCGTCGATTGTCCTGTTTGGAAGATTTGATTCCTCATGTGAGCCCAACCTTGTGTCACCATCCCAGGATGTAATTATTCCTTTTAACAAGCATGCTGTCCAACGCTCTGTTGGTGCATTGGTCAGGGTCTGAAGAAAGAGGAAAAGAACTGCTGTCCTGCAGTCTTCTGCCCAGCAAGGACTAACAACTAATAAAAGTGGCTTCCAGCAGGATGGAAAGCAAAATAAGTGCTCTTAAGTCAGACCTCCTCTGTCTCTTCGCTGCTAGATCAGCTGGTTCCCTTCTCCCTGCCATCCCCTTGCTGCTGTGTGCCATTTCCAGAGATATCAGTTTCCATAAACCTGTCCTGCAGGTCCTCAAACCCACCTGCGGAGGTGACTTTGGAACCAACTGTAGGAGACCTGATTTGATTATGCAGGAGGCATTGGTTTGTAAATGTAGGACTTTGATCCCTAAACAACTTCCCCCACTTAGTATTTTCCTAGCCAGGTTGATTTTAGTAGGCTTGGGATCCCTTTACTGAAGGAGCTAGTTTGTTCAGAAACTAGAGTGTGTCTGTAGCGAGACCCATCTTCAGTCTAAAAACCAAAAGTGTTGTACAGTGTTACTCAACACAACACAAGGCAGAACTGGTTTGGTTTGGTGTTTTTTGTTTTTGTTTTTCTTTTTCTTTTTCTTTTTCTTTTTCTTTTTCTTTTTCTTTTTCTTTTTCTTTTTCTTTTTCTTTTTCTTTTTCTTTTTCTTTTTCTTTTTCTTTTTCTTTTTCTTTTTCTTTTTCTTTTTCTTTTAAGAATAAAAGGGAAAAGAGAAGCCAAGGCAGCGAATGCAAATGTGGCCAGAGGGCATAGGCTCTGTTAAGAAATGTCCACCTTTAGGCCGGAGCGCCAGCACCTGCTTCTCGCGTTGCCTCTCGCATGACCCTGGATACCATCACTGCCGGCATTTGTAAGGAAACGCCGCACAGTGTGTGTGTGCCTTCCACAGCTGAGGGCAGAATAGGGCCCCCTTGTAGATGGTGATTAGAGGTTATGCATAACTGGATTTGCTGAGTGCTTGAGGCCATTGTGAAGTGCTTTATACTTCTGTTTCAGGGCTGTACTTTCTTTTAGAGCAAACTCTAAAACACTGAAATATCAAATAGCCAAAATCAATAACAGGAATTGTTCTTACTAGAAGCTTCACAGGGATTATCCCTGTTTGGCCTCTTTCTTTCTTTGGATCACAATACTTTAGTATATTATAGTGCTGAAAAGGTGACTGAAATTGAGAAGATTAATATGGTAGCAACTAGGCTGAACCCTAAGAGATACCAAGCATATAAGCAACTCAGTTACTCCCTCTAGAACAGCAAATACCTGTAACCCATGTGGGTGTCCCAGACTCCAGCATATCAGGTCACTACTGGGAAGATATGTCAAGGGAAAGCTAAAAGGTTTGCTTCCCACTCCGATGGATACTATTGTTGAAGACATGGGAGTTTTGCCACTTATTTTAGGAGGAAGTAGAGCAATCATGAAGAACTATGTATCTAAGTCACAGGAGGGATTCAAAGGGGATGCCAGAAAGATGTGAAGTAAAAGGAGTAGTGCTTCCTTTCCACCAGCTTCAGATACCCACACCATCTGTACTGGGAGCATATAAAGCAGTTGCCATAATCTTCCAGTAATTATTTAAATACAAAGGAATCAAGGAATAAAATAGAGAGCTGAAAACAAATCAGCTGGAAGAACAGTCACAGAGAAGCTGGTTTCCAGTTGTATGCATATTCCGTTCCTTACGAGCAAAAAGGTCCTCAGAATAAACAGGTTCTCAGCATGAAGAGTGCCCACGTCACAGCTCACATGTATTATTTGAGAGCTGGTCTTGTGGTCTTCTCTGGCCAATTTAATAAATAGTGAAGTGGAGAATGCTTGGCACAGAGAGCAGCACCATCTGTTCTCAAAGCGTGGATCCATGTCTCAGGGAAGAGAGCTGCTGTTGTTTTTCACGAGAAGGTAGTTAGTTGCCTCACTGGAGGTGTGACTGACCTGGAGTTCTCAGAGTAACAAGTACAGCAACAGTTTTATTATTCTCCACAGCGTTCCTTGTCTGATAAGCCCTTGGAGTTGCTTACAGTTCAAATCACGTCAAGGTCACTGGCTATTACAGCAAGAGAAGACATTGTGAGTCATTGTAGATTGCACGGTGCAGCAGCAAGGTGCTACAAGGAAACAGGAATTACTCCAGGTTACTGTCCTGTGTGGGCCAAAGTCATGAAAGCAAAGGCTGGATCAAAGCTCCTATGGGACAAGAGGTCATGAGCTAAGGTCAGTGGAGGTATAAATAGCTGGCTGTCTTGGAGAACATCTGCACATATTCTGACATCTGGAGAAAAAAAAAAAAAAAAGAAAAGCCCTTTCCTGTCCCTGCTCAAGTACTAATCCCTTCCTGGGTACCAATTTAATCACATTTTGTTCAAGCAGTCCTTGACTGCATTCACTCGTAACCAGCTCCTCTGTCTGTTTGTTGTCCTTTCATTCTTGCTCTGATATCTCTCCTGACAGTTTGTGCTGCAGAAAAGAAAGACACTTTGGCTCACAAAGTTTACCTGAGCCTTGGAGACCTGCATTGCTCGCCCAGAGCTGGGTGGATGGATACAACCCTGCCTTCTACGAGCCACCGCAGCTTTCCTCCTTATCCCTCACACCGGGTCTCACTCCAGCACCTTCTGTTCCTTACCTTATCCAGGTCATATCCCTGGAACATACTTCACCTGCATCACTGATACAAAATGGGCCATGGCATTTTTAGCTGTTTTCTGTGGGAACAGGGTATCCCACTGCATTTCTCCCTCCATTGAGTAGATGTGAGCTAGCCAATTGAATAGTCAATTGCAATAATCTTTGATAGAGAAATACAGGCTGACAAGGTGGTTGAATTCCTAGGAATGTCAAGAAAACAAGTCACACACAGGTGAGTGAGACCATCTTTGTGCCTTTTAATGGTAAATGCTACTACCATTAAGCTCCTGTCTTATCATGAACACGAGGATGCGCACATGAATGGAGTGTGGTAAATGCCCGCCCATGGCAGAAATGTCACCTTGAGCTCAGAACCGAAAAACCAAGGACAGCCAACCATGAGACAGCACTTCACACAAAATAAAGCTTCATCCCTCTGGTGCTCATGTAAGCTCCCATGTGATGGATTTCTCACTGGGTACCCTCTTCTAGCATTCTGAATTCCATCTGATTTACCCATCCCATGGGTAAATAACCATGAATAAACAGAAAGACGGGAGCCAGCCAGCCATATGTACATGTGGTAACAACAGAATAATAACCAGTTCTAAAATTTATCAGTTTTCAAGTGCTTTTTTTCTTTCTACTTTTTTTTTTTTCTTTTTTCAGTAGCTGAATTAAGAAGCCTCAGTGCTGCAGTCTGGATCTACACAGCAGAAGTGAGTGGGACTTGTTTTGTTACCTAGGTAGATTCAGAAATGTACCGATTACTATGGTATCAGTTGCGCTAGAAGCTTATCGAGAGCCTTCAATCCTGAAGTTTTTAGCAAATTAATTAAACGATCTGAACCTTCATGAGCCCAAAAATTCTTTATTGTTTAAGACCATAATCTTCTTGCTACACATAAGGAGCACAGTCATACAAAATAATCCAAAGCCTTTTGCAATGCAATAATCCAGTGAAAAGACTCTGGTTTTGGTGCAAAGTTGGCTAAGCAATTTGTAGCAGGTAGGGACAATAGCAGGATTTTGAAGTGGTCAGCTGTTTGAGAGATTCTCTGAGAGCAATTTGTGAAGGAGAGCAAAGTAGTTCACTGCCTGGGGAGGACTTTGTGAAAAGAAAGGTGTTCACGTTTGTGCTCTTAAGAAGCATCACTGGAATGAGGGTTTTAGAGGCTGCATATCAGGAACTGCAAAACCATGCTAAATTTGCACCTCCTTTTACTTAAGTTTAAATATAAATAAAATGCCAAGTCATCCTAAGATCAGCAGCTGAGGATGAAGTTAATCAAAGGAAGATAAGCCAAGGAAGGGTGAACCATTGTAATTAATATTCATTTATTGTGTTGCCAAATCACCACTTTTAAATAAGGGTGGGAAGTCAAATGGAGATGTATAAATGGGCAAATAACTTCACTGCATCCTTATGCTACTGAAAGGAAATTCAAAGGATTTCCAGACATTAATCTTTTAATTAATCCAAAGGAAATCCTTGGATGATGAAAAACAGTTACAAAGTGGACCTTGGGGATTGCCTCATGTAAACTGCGGGACTAATCCAGGGATTCGAACTCGTATATCACATCCTGGCTAACCATCTATTCAATTGGCACTTAAATTCATTTTGCAGGATATTCAGCATGGCTTTTCATGCACTTGTGTGGAGAATGTCTCTATCAAAAGCTACTTCCAGCTATTTGCAGAACAATTACATGCGCTCTTCAGACTTCTTTGTTCTCTTTTTCTGGTGGTCTTCACTTTCTCCAGCACCTTTCATGAAGAGGTGTTCAGATGCCGACCCATAAAAGCAGTATGTTAATCTGGACCTTTAAAGGACTGTGGAAGATGCACCTAGATGCAGCAGCATCAGTGTAACCTGTAAGTATGAAGGCTGAGAGCTTTTCATTGATCAAATACTATATCATGCTCAATAAGGCACTTCTGCAGCTGGATTCATAACACCCATGAGGTTCTTTACAGCGTTGCTGGGAGCCTGTAAGTGAGCTTTCATAGAATCATTTGCCAGGGACAACAGTGCATGCTGTCTACCAAAGCCCAGATTTATTGCTTTTTTTTCCTTTGGTCCCTCAGTTTACCTACTGTTGACTGTCTGAATATTCTTCAACAATTTAATATTGATTAATATTAAAAAACATTGAGCTGGAAGCCATTTTTTAATAAACCTTAGAAATACCTGTAAAGGAAGGTTCATTTTTTTTTTCAACTAAGAGTTTATGCCAATGATGTGAACAAGTCATGAGTCAACAAGGAGTGATAATCTAATTTTTTTCACAAACAGAGTCATCCTGGGTTTTTAACAAGTCCAAGTTTAATGGGTTAGAATAAATTATTGACAGTTGTCTCAGAAGAACTAAATTATTTTTCCTCAGTTCTATTTTGTTTGGGCTTTTAAAAATAATGTTTTCAGTTATCATGTCAATGATTCAATATTGTAAAAGACTTTCACCTTCTGATTAGAAAGGGAGCCTACAGGAATTTTATTTTCTCTGGAGAGAAGCACAAATAAAATGAAATTCAGGAAACAAAATAACCATTTAATTTACTCCCTGAGCTGTTCGTAGCTCACCTATGTATAGTCAAACAAAAGAATATTTAAGGGTATATATTCAAAAGAAGTGATGTAGGCAATCCTAGGATTTGTCATGCACTGTGTTCACAGAGGCACCAACTTCAAGCAGGTGAAAAGTTTACTGATCCCTTTGCTTCACGCCCTCCCTTCTCCTGCCCCTTCCCCCCCAAGTACACTTGTGCCACCTGCATATTCTAGACACCACACAGAGCAAGGGTAGGGAATAAGTCATTGTGACCATCTATCTGGGAAGAAAGTGTTTTGCATTTTATGGGCAAGTTTCTCTCTTTCCTGCTGACACACCTCAACAGGCTTTACATCAGGAGAAGGAAATCAGAGCTGTGTGAGAAGCAGGTGGGGTTGGGGATGGAGCTTGTCTTCTGGCTTGTCTTCACCCAGCATTACTCAGTGACCTGAGATTATGTGGTGGAGCTGGGCCACGACATCATAGTGACTCATTTTTCGTCACAAATAGATGTATCCCAGGTTTTTAACAAGTCAGAATTTTAAGGTGACTTTGCAGGTGGTGCGAGAAAACCCAACGGTTCAGAGGAGCTGTGAACAATCAGAGTTTTGCTGCACATCCATGTACTGGTAGAATGGTGTAATATGCAAAATAAACATCTAAATCAGCCCAGCCATTTCAACGCAACAAAAAGCTGTTGTATTGTGGCTGGTTTTCTCCAAAGCTTTGATCTAGTCTCTAGAGGCACCCACCCAGACTCCAGCAGTAGATTTTGTGGCCAGGCTTGTTGTACTTAGCTGACTATAGTTGGGCTCCTAAATCCATATTTTGGCAGCTAGCTGAGACCTACCGGAGCACCAGTAAACCTCACTGAAGTAATTGTCTTTGAAAACCATGTCTCCTCCATTTCTGTGCTGAAAATGGACCTAAAAGCCTTCATTTAAACACCTAAGATTGAAAACATCACCTAAAGGTTTTATATTAACCACAGATTAAACATAACTGTCAGCCAGCAATGAAAGAAATGAAAGTCATTCCCTGCCCTGGCAAAGTGTTGCTTTTCCTCACTTAAAAAATATCTGGCTCATTGTCTTTCATGCGCCCCCTGAGCAGTTCATGTGTTTTCAGAGCCCAGGTCTGTTTTCCTCCTTCACCTTCCACCGCAAAGCTGCATGGTCAAAGGATCAGACAGGGTTTATGCACTTGGTGGCAAAGACAGGCAAGTAGAATACAGCAAATTTTTTTAATCGTCCTGCCTTGTCATCAGTATAGCAGGTTTGGTTTTTGTTTTTTTTTTCAGATCCTCAATTGTCTGCATTCCTGTGGAAGGCATGCCACAATCTCAAACCTCTTTCTTTCTCTCTTTACCTCAGTCCAAACAAACTCTGCCTAGCCGTTCATTATCTCTTTCTTAATCATTGTTAATTTTAACATGCACTGCTGTCTCCTCAAATTTTTGTTGCACTTATAATTTCCTTTGTGTTATACCCCAGAAATGTGCACTTCTTAATCTACATCTTGCTTCAATTCCATTACATTTACTTCTTAACACATGTGATCCCAATTCAGTGCCCCTGGTTTTGGAACTTTCAAACTTTCTCATTGCAGCTCATTTAGATGTCATTCATCATTTTCTGACTCATTTTTATTTCCCTCTTTCCATCTTCCTTTCCCTGTGAAAAGGAAAACACAATCAAAAAATTATTAAAAATTAAATTTAAATAAAAAAAGAGGACAGTGTCAGTAAAAAGAGCCCTTCTTTTTTTCTTTTTACAGTAGGTCTTCATGTGAGCTGGTCAAGAGAAATCATCTGTTGCAAGCGATGGAAGCATAAAAGCGGCATGTTTGCCTTGCAGTTCTCTAATTTTAACATTTTCTTCATCCTGGGAGGACAGTCAAAAAGCTGTATGTGAAACTGAGGATGGAAAGCACCTTTTCCTTTAAAGCCTCGTACTGGAACGAATGTTAAAGGCCCGTTCCTGTCTCCTGAAAGCAAGCTTCTAGCAGGCAGCCAGCCATTTCAGAGCGCTCCGCGCTTTTGTAGCAGCAGCAGCAGCAGCAGCAAAACTAGGAAAGTTCCCCGCAGCTCAAAACAAAACAACCAAACCTCTCTCAGTAGAGGTTTGTGTTACAGCCATGTTGTTGAGAACAGCTACTCCCTTTAGCTCGCAGGGTAACATGCCTTTTCCCACTCACTGTAAAAAAAAACAAAAAAAAACAAAAACAAAAAAAAAAAAACCCAAAACCCAACACTAAGGATGAAGCAGCAATACCAGACTGCAAACAAAAAGACCCAGCCAAGCATGAGGAAGCGACTGACTGAAACCTTCAGAAGTGCCCAAGGACTGTTTCGGCAGGGAAACACACACCGAGAGCGGCGACACGTGAAAGAACTGACTAAAGGTGAAGCTGGTGCCCGTCTTCTCAACTTCCTCTTGGGACCCGCAGGAGCAAACGTCATTCCCGTGGCAGAAATACTTATCCTGAGCAATAGATGAGACCTCCAGTGCAGTGACTGCTGCAGGACATCCTCAAGGCAAAGAATTGCTGCAAAGTGATCTCTCCATGGACGTTTCCCTACTGCTAATGGGTAATTACCCGTGTCCCCCTGACTGCCCGTGATGCCCCCGCAGGACGCTGGTGCTGTGGGAGCTGCAGAGCCAGCTTGGAGATGAGGCAAGCAGCCTCTTGGAAACAGCTGCCTGGGAAATGATCTCCAAAGTGAGTGGCACAATGAAACAGAACCGTGGTTCCCCTCTCACATTTAATTTTTCCAGGCCGGTGGTTTCATCAGCTTCATGTTGGAAAGCTGCTTGGTCCTCACTAGAGTTGGTACCGTGCTGATGTGCCTTCACACCAAATATGTTGAGGGAATGCCTACCATGAAAAAAACCACCAAACTAAGGAGGGGACAAAAGAGCACACATATGAATTCCTAATAAAAATATAAATCCCACAAGTCTGTGGACTGATACTTTTGAATCATATTGATTTGACAAGCTCCTGCTGGCAGTAAGAAAGAAAGAGAAGTCAGTGAAGTGGCATGTGTACATGCTCATAAACCATTTATTAGCCATGTCAGATGGCCTCAGGCTTCTCTGTTAAGGACAACCATTTTTTAGCCCAAATTTGTCCAAAGGGTTTGGCAGAGGGGATCAAGTTAATAGCTTCTTAACTTGCAACTGTGCTTAATAGCTGTCAATGTATTTGGCAATTTTGGCCAGGGACAGGAGATTCTCAGACTTCTTGTTTTAGTGGGTCAGCTGGCCTGCAAAGACTTACAACTTCCACCCTGAGACAGGGCTATTTCTAGGACTCATTTGGTGTTTTCACTCATACCTATTTCACCCTGCTTAAAAACGTACAGTCTTATTCCCAAGCTCAGCTATTTAGATCATTACCAAACCATTTACCTGACTCATGCAACACTATTATTTGACTTTACAGCTACCGAAGACTGAATTTTGAAAAATGCTGTGATTTCATGATCAGTTTAAACTGCCATAAATGAGCTGTACCCTGTGAGTGACAGAAGCAGTCCCACTTTGCTCCCAGACCTGGACGTGTTTCAGGCACGTGGTAGAGCACTCAGAGCTCTGCTCCTCTGGCCTAAGGAGTCTGAGTCTGAAGCCAATTCAGGACCTAGTTTGTGTTCAGTGATGCTGAGACTTACTTTTTGACTCCAGAAAATTTCAGACACAAGACCTTAGGGAGGACAAGATGAAACCTTCCTCAGGTTTGGTTTCAGTTCAGAATCCATTTTGGATAGCGACTGATACAGAGCTCCATAGCTCCATTTGTAACTCCAGACTTGGATCCCCATGCAACTGAGGTGCATGGGGATATTCCTTTCTATATTTATCTTCATTTATCCTTTTGGAAGATTTGTTTACATATAATGCTGATGTAATTCACGTTCAAAATCCATCACTGACTTAACCAAACATAATCTCCAATACTGGGGTCAAAAGCTCAAGTATAAATCCCATCTCCAGACTCAGAAGTGAGACATACAGTCATGCAATATCTAGAAAAACCTGTAATGGATATATATTTGTTTTAATTTTCATGTAACCATCTCAAGGAAGCCATCAGACATAAGCATGTAAATTGGGGAGTGCCATCTTCCTGATGTCTTTGCAAAAGTCTCATAAGTGGATCCAGAGGAGGCTACATCAATACTGCTAGTTTAACAGACACCAAACATGGTGTAGGTGTTCGGCCTTTGTTAGGTTGGATTTTAGGGCTCTCTTGAGCTTAGTGTGAAAGAATTGACAAGCTCAATAACTTGCACAGCGAGGGTTAAGCAACTAAACATTATTTGCTCTGATAAACAAGCTTTCTATAGGGATGTCTTTGGTAATGTATACACTTGCTAGAACTCATGGAACAGGATGTGCTTTTGGATGCCAAAAGCAAGTCACTGGAAATGACAAGCAGGCATTAATTACTCTTGTTAGCATACTGAGCACATCTACTACCTTTTACAACATAAACAACAGAAAAATGAGAAATTGAGTAGCACTAGATGAAACCTGAAAATACATAACATGTACATGACATTTTTTTCTGAAACACTTGTGGTGTTAGAGGTTTATGGACCAGATCATAGAATCACAGAATCTCCTGAGGGGAAAGGGACCCATAAGGATCATCAAGTCCAACTCCTGGCTCCACACAGGGCCAGCCAAGTCAGAGCATGGGACTGAGCACATCGTCCAGACGCTTCTTGAACTCGGTCAAGCTGGGTGCTGTGACCACTTCCTTAGGGAGCCTGTTCCAGTGCCCAACTACCTTCTCAGTAAAGCCCCTCTTCCTAATATCCAACCTAAACCTCCCCTGTTACAGCTTCATCTCATTCCTTTGGGTTCTGACACTGGTCACTAAAGAGAGGTGATCAGCACCTGCCCCTTCGCACCTCCTTGTCAGGAAGCCATAGACTGCAGTGAGATCTCCCCTCAGCATCTTCTTCTCCAGACTGAGCAAACTGAGGGACTTCAGCTGCTCCTCATAAGACCTCCCCTCCAAACCCTTCACCATCCTTGTTGCCTTCATCTGGACACTCTCCAATGTTTTATGTCCCTCATACATGTTTCTTTACAACCTTCTACTTGTGACTCCTCAATGTGGTGTGTCTTTCCCCTCAAGAGCATGTCCCTCCACTGCTAGATTTGCTGGTGGTCCAGAGTCACTACCCTGGTTCTAGATTGTTTTTCTGCCACCAGCCCAATGGGCATATCTTCAAGTTGGTGGGACCTCACCAGTGAGGGTGGAGCCACTCCTCTCAGCTATGAGCAGTGGACATTGGCAACCCTGAGGCTATCTTGATGCACAGAGGTCGAGAGCATGGTCTGGATGAGGCAGGTCATCAAGTAGGTTCAGACCTACATCAATTAAGTTGAGACAACTTTCCCTTTCCTGTTGTTCTGTCTTTAGCACTTTGTGACTGCTATGGAGGAGTCCTTTGCTCAATCTTTCAACCTCTTCTCCCCATTCTAGTAACAATACAGTTCATTTTTGCTGCTGGCAATATTATTATTCATCATGTTAGAGAATGCTGAACACTAAACATTATGTGTAGGAAACATGCAACTACTTCGAATGTCCATAAATGTTTCTGAACTGTCCTTTTAGATAATCCTACTTCAGACAGCTGGAAACAGCTGCCCTGAAAAACAGATCTTATCTGACAGTGGGTGCTAACTGGTGAGTCAGTGGACGGTGTTACATCAAAGTGGATTAGGGAGAAACAAGCCTAAGGTTTGATGATAAGAAAGGAGATGAAAGCCGGCAATAAAAATGGAATAGACCACAACAGAATGGATATCAACCTCTGGAACACATAGCAACAGGCAGCCAGGCACACTGTGTAGGAATTAGCAGGCTGGCTGGTCTTGCAGCCAGGAGGTGTACAAACCCTAGTTTTTCCAAGGGGATTAAGATAAGATAAAGTGGTTTAGATAAGACCTTGTAATATTTGGTTTTTCTCTAACGGAACACAAGTATGTGATGTAGCTTTGCATCTAAGAAGTGTTATGAGCCTGACATGTGTCCCTGATAAAACACCACCACAGAAAACAAAGTCAGCTGGTGCAGCTGGATTCCTGGTATTACTTTATTATCGGGTAAGGGACACCTCCAAAAAGCACACTGCTTCCTAATGCCAAATTAAGGTCTTCATTCAATACTGACTCAAGGAAATGTGACACCTGCTGAAGCAAAAAGACTATATAACATGCATTCATAAAGATCTCCGATCCAAGCTCGAATCATGCCCTAGGCTGCCAGGCTGAGATCATAGCCCGTCTCACTGTGGGGCACAGACAAAGCTATTGCAAAGCTTAATGCTGCTGCACATAGCGAATGAATCATACATTCTGGTCATTTGAGTGGGCTGAATAAGGTTTGATACATCAAGATATGGATCTCATTCTTCTGAACAAAGCAAAACAGTTAATGAAAAACTGACGTTTTCTTAATATAAATGAGTAAGCACAGTAATTTGCACTTATATAACTCCTTTCATCTCCTCCAGAGCTCAGAGCTTCTTAACAGTGAAAGGTGATTTTTTTTTTCTTTACTTACATTTTAAAGGGAAAATTGAAGCGCTTGTAAATTACTTACACGGAGTTGAGTCAGAACTCAGGTCAGTCTCCTGCTGTTGCTGCATCCTCCTCACTAGCAATTTAATAGCTTACTGTTTGGGTTTTGTTGTTTCTATATGGAGGATAAGTTTATAGAAGTTGCAGACTGATTTGTACTTCATTCAGTAGATTTATCCTGCAAGCTTTGGGACATAAAAATAGTTCCTGTACTGTCCACTGTATTTTATTTAGAAATACTTAGGGCCTGCTTCATCAGAATTACTGGAGGATGAACAAAGAACATGGTAGCACATATTTTTCTTTTGGCATCAACAGTGGCTCACGCAGCTCTCACTTGGTTCTCCCGTATCATTTTTTCATGCCACTCCATTTTTAAAGCTGGTTCACTGTGCTAAGGGTTGTTGATACACAATGGAGAGAATGGGGTGTAGGGAGGGAGTGGCAATGGGCTACAAGAACTGCCCTGGACAGCTTTGCTACTAAAAAAAAAAATCAATCCATTAATATAACACCAAAATTGCTGTGCCCTGGACATACTGGATGTCAAATAAGCATGTAATTTAAATGTTGGACCCGGGTATCTCAAAGGTTCAATCAAAGCCTACAAAGTCATTATCACTAGTTTGAGTCACAAGTAAAAGATTATGGCAAGGGGTTGGAACTAGATTATTTTTGAGGTCCATTCCAACCCAAACCATTCTGTGATTCTATGATTCTATGCTCTGAGGTCCATTTCTCAGCAGAAGGGTGGTAATATCACTGATATTCGCTCTTCTCATTGTTCTATTGAAGAGGAACCCACAAAGGGACCACATTACCTGATCTGCCCAGGAGGTGGGTCAGGGCCGAGCACATTGACAGGCCTGTGTGTAGGATGCTGTTGCTCACTTTTTCCCTGTTGAATAACTAGGAAATTAATCCCATGGGTAGTAAATGTGACACCTTCCAATTCACACAGGCAGATGGAGGGAAAGAATGCAAAGTATCTATAAATTTGCGCTGTGTAAATCAAAAGCCGCTCAGAAGTACTTCATATAGGACAAGCATAAAACTGATGCAACGCAGAGTCATGACAGCTCCTAACTGATCAATAAGAATTTTCAGTAAAGCCATTGCAAATGTCCATCTTTTAATGGGGACATAAAGTTTTATGAAACCAGATCATCACATAAACAGCAACAGCATAGAAAAACTGCAACAAACACACCAACAACAGCTTAGTAGCAATTCTGACAGAACATATTTCACAAGAACCTGTTTACCACTGATATCCTTCACGAACTTATATTGGAAATAAAGGCTATTAAATTTCAGTCAGCCCATGAAATTATTACTACAAACATTCATTATTTTATGAAGTATCCTATTGACATCACTTAGCCTGCAAGAAAGAATTATGAACTCCTGTTACTCTAGTACACTGTAGCTTGGCTTTAGATTATAAATTCATCACGGTGTTCACAAGCTCTCATCAGTTTTTCATTGCTTATGTGTAAAATGTGTCCACATTTTCCAGTCTTGCTAGAATCACAACTAGATAGAAATGATTATGTTAAAATGCCAGGGCTTGGCATTCGTTCATGTGCAAAACCAAAGCTGTAGTTCTGCTGAAGATGAATTACAGGCCTGAATAAAACAAGGCGTATTTTTTCCACTGTGTTAACAAATAAAGTGAAACTTAGCGCACAAATAACTGTGCGGTGCTGGTAAATCAATCTTACGAATTTTATTCATGGGTCAGTGTTACTGCCTGCCAGCTCAGTTACATCAAAGGGCTGACTACTGAAGCCCTGCCAACAGACATTCATGTAGCTCCTCTGACAGAACTTCTCATGTAGACCCAAATCAGGCAGTTAGGAGATGCATAGTGCTGCCCATCATGACATCTACCAGAAAAAGTCTGGTTTCCACATTGACTTGAAGGTGTCAACAGAACTTTCTGACTGTAGACCTAACCTGACCTAAAATACTGCTGTTTTTTAGGGATTTGTACTCAGTGGAGTTCCCTTTCTTCCCCTTGGCTATCTATTTCAAAACAGCAGTTCTTTGGTCTCCTTGAAGTTTCAACCTGTGCAGACCTGAAGGGCTCTCAAGCCAATGATGATAGGCTTTCCAAAGTTCTCACCGTTATCAGTAAAAAAAAAGGCTCTAAATATTCACAAGTAGGAAGACAGATCAAGTCCAAAAGATTGTAAGGATTCACAATGGCTCTGGGGATCACCTCAAGGAGATCTGAAGAAGAAAGCAAACAAATGTCCAGTAAGGCCATTTTCTTTTTCATGTTCCTCTGGAATAAAAACATCTTCCTAGAGCTTGTGAGTAATCCCACAAGTAGTTCTTACTTTTATCCTCTTTGGAGAAAAGTGACAAAATTGGATTTTACTTAAAAACCGGAGAAACCTCAAAGTGAGTAGACAAGGTACCATAGAAAGAAAAGAAAGAGACAGACATCTTGTGCCCATCACATTACCGAGGATGAGGTCTACCTGCCCAGGCATGTTCATCTGGCTACCTTTGGGTAGCTTCCAGGGCTGCAGCACTGCATCACAGGAAAAGTTTCCCTCTCCATGTCCTTCTCCCCATGTGCTGCAGCTGTCCCCAGAGCAGCCATTCAGCCTTTCAGCCGAAAGCCCAGGTTTCTTTTCCCACTCTGCTCATCACACCCCACAGTGGGTAGCTCCTCCCATCCAGGGACTGTCATGTACCCGCAAGGGAACATTACACTTCAGAAATGTGTAATTTTGGATCACATGGGTGTAAAATAGTGTAAATGTGAAGGAGAACTGTCCATGCTTTGGTAAAGAAAATGTTTTAGATGCTCTGAATTTTGCTGTGAAGTCAAAGGTTTTCATAACGCAGGTGGTTTTGGTACATATGTATATCTAAATACGTGTGCAAGTACTTCCACACAGAACTATACATGCACAGTCTCATAATCTGTGCAGTCAGGCATGAGTCCTCTCCTAGTCTCACCAGTGGTTTGAGCTGAGCCCTGCTGAAAGCTGCCATACTATTGGGTTCAGCAGTGCAACGTGGGCTCGATCCATCTTGCTACATGGGAAAGCAAACTTACATGTGCTTTGCAGAAGGGCAAGTCCTTTCTGCCAGCAAATACAACATGCCTATGCTCCAAGGTAATAAAGGGGTACCCAAAAGACTTTTCTTGCTTACAAAAAATTTCCCACCTACAAGGTCAATTTTAGATGCTAAGGTTTATGCCCACTGTTCTAGGTTTTATTTTAAAACACCCCTTCCTATCATTCTCCAGGAAAATTATCTTTCTTGTTTGAATGAGATCTCCTCCTTCCATCCAGAATTACTCAGTGATGGAATAGTCCCCTTTTGATTTCTTAATTTTTGTATTTTTTCCTTCAGTCCTGCCAATGAACTCAGTATGTGTGCTGACTGAAGGGATCTGGGTTTCTCTCCTACGAAAGGACATGCTGCCTATTACACTTGGGCCCAGGTGACTTTCTCCTCTCATTGCACATGTTTAAGTCCAGTAAATTTAAAGGGATGGCACATTTGACAGCTGTTTTGCTAGCAAATATTTGATATACTAGCTTTTGGGAGGTAGCTGTGTATGACCCTTTCTTCCACAGCTGAAGATCACTGACATAGTGCTACTGACTCACAATGTGAAACACAGAATCCCATATTGGTTCTGCTGCATAATTTTACCCCCTGCAACTGGAGATAAAGAAGTTTACCTTCTCCTGGGAGGCACTTTGAGTAATTTGTACAAAATTTACATCAATAATATACTGTCTTACAAGAATCTTAACCAAATTTGTGTTTTCTTTATAAAAATGCTGTTGTAATGTATTTAACTTAAAATTGAAGTCACAATGTCATTTGACAAGCAAACAGAAAATTCAGGATATCAGAATTACGTGGTACTCGCTTGTGTTTCATTGAGAGCCCCAGAGCCTGGGGGTGGCTAGCTAACAGCGCAGGCAGTGGTGACAAGGACACGCTGCCATGGCTGGGAGGGGACTGCCTACCGTACCCACTGGCACCCCATGCTGGGGGAACCCCTGAGGTGCTGCAGCACAGTGCCCCTCACAGGTTACCCAACCAGGCAAATGACTGACACTTCTGAGGTGGATGATGGACCCAGCAGGCTTGAAATTACTGTTTTCCCTGGAAAACAAGATCAGCTAAAATGTAAATGACTGACAGAGAAATCCAGTGATGCTGTATTTGCAAAAATTTTTTCAATTGCTGCATGGAATTCACTTTTTAGTTATACAGTCATATAATATAAACTGGAGGTGAATTAGTTGGCTCCATAGTTTGGCTGCCAAGATGTAAATGTTTTGAAATTTGGTGGTGAGAACCTATGTTTGCAGTCCGAGTTTGTTTGGAAGGTATGTGCTAGTTTGGGAAATCCATCCTTCAAACAGACAGTAATGTTACCAGAATCAGAAACATATGTAGATTTTTGCCCCAAGTTGAGCATGTGTTTGGGTGCTCATGCGCGCACGCATGTGTGTGTGTATTTCAGAGACTGTCACAAAGATATTATGATTGATTTCCTTCTAATATGTTTAAAACATTTTCTTATGCTCTGTAAATTTTCCTATAAGAACAACAAAGCTTCTGGTGAGAGAGCTCTTTGCTCAAACACAGAAGTTAAAAAAACATACCAAAAAAGCATTATCCTCCACTGGAGTGGCAAAGCAAAAGCATATGTGCATACTTCATTCTGAAAATATTGCCTTATTTTCATTAGGACTCTAAGCTGACATTAGAGCTACACAGTAGATCTCGGGATGCTCTCTGGGAAGCTGTATCTGTATCAGACACGGAAAGAACACCTCTTTTCCAGTGTGGAAACCTGCAAAAAGTCTGTTTGGATATACCCAGGCAGTAATACAGAAATACCTTCTTGGTTTTTTGTCTCCTAAAAATTAATAAAATAATAAAAAGAGTTTGTTTGCTTCCCCTTGTTCAGAAGTTTCATAGTCTCAATGCTGAAGCTAATCCTGCTCAGGCAGGGGCATTGGACTAGATGATCTTTCGAGGTCCCTTCCAACTCCCAACATTCTGTGATTCTGTGATTCTGTGATTCCTGTTTGTTCCCCATACTGCGTGCATTGGTGTACAGGCATTTCAGAGAGCAGGGCAAGGGCACCATATTCACCTTAGGGGGGTGTGAGGTTTTCTGGTTCTACTCTGCTCCACTGACAGGGACCCACAATAACCTCCCCCCTCCCCCCTTTTGAATCTAGTTTAAAATTCTATGGATGAAGTTAGCTAATTCTTTTCCTAGAATTCTACTCCCCCTGGAAGATAAGCCTTTCCCACATATTCCTGTCAGGCCCGATGTCTTGTAAAGCCATCCATGCCCAAAGAAGCCAAAGCCCTGCCTGTAGCACCAGTCCATGAGCCATGAAATCATAGACTGAATGCTTCTGTTCCGCTACACATCATCTCCCAGAACTGGAAGGAGTGAAGAGAAAATAACTTGTGCCCCAGAGTATTTCACCAAACTTCCCAAGGTCTCAAAGTCTCTCTTCACTCTTTTCAAACTATGGGATGCAGCTTCCTCCCCACTGTGCCTGGAAGATGAGCAGTGGGTAATAATCTGTTGACCACACCAGACTGGGGAGTCTCTCAGTAATATCTGGAGATTTGTGCTCCAGGAAGACTGAAGACCTCCCTGTGATGAGGGTCAACTCAGCAAATTGGGCCCTCTTTTCCCTCAAGAAGTGAGTCTCTGACAATGATGACTCTTATCTTCTTCCTTTTAGGGCAGGTTGTTTTATGGCCAGGAGAGCTGTCTGCCTGCAGTGAGAAAGGAAGGCAGGCATGTGTTCTCTGTGATTTCTTCTGGCTTTGGCAGGGAAATATCTATTACTGTTTAATTGCTAGTTGTTGTAAAAGCACTTACACAATACCTCACATTTTAATGCTTTATCACAGTGTCTGGAAAAGAAATATTGAAATACTATTGATGACAAAATTCAAGAGTTGCAATACTATTCATGAAAAATATTTGTGTTTGAAAGTTGACTACCTTGGTGTAATTGATGACATTTAATTTAACACTAGAGATTTTTATCTGAAACTACCTGTCTTTCTTAGGCCTTCTGGAAGTGAAACATACTATATATTTGTGATAATACATACATATTCAATAATAGATATTTTCCTTGATTATTGATGAGAAATGTGAATAATGAGAAGAATTGCAAATTTCTAGGATAACAAATCCTTGAGAAAAAAAGTTCTTAGCAATGAATTCCCTTCTGCCCTATTTGTAACAGCAATTATTTAAAATTCCTTAATCTGCACTGCAATCCTCCACAGTGTCACTTATTACACACATGACTTTTATCAACAAGTATTTTTCCAGTCCTTTATTATTTTGGTATCTCTGAAATAAAAATAATAATTCTTTTCTTAAATGAAAAAGAGTGGTTTTGTACAAAGCATGAGTTAAATACTTTCAAACTCTTGATGATGTGTGAGGTGAGACCTAATCATGAATCAACCCCAAAGGAGATCACCAGGTAAAGTGCCCAGGCAGGTACTGGGCATTACGATATGCCAAGTTGTACTGCTCACCTGGAAGACTGTTGAAGCCATATCTGTGCAAGTGGATGCATCCCTTTGATTCACCAGAGGGATAATGGATGACAGCACTGCAGATAAACTGACAAAAACTGGCAAAAAAAGCACCTGCAGGGAGACAGCAGCTAAAGCCTACCAAACCCTTTCTGAAACAACATGGGTAACCAGGTGGTGTCCAACGTGCTGCAGTCTTCAGCAAGAAATCAGAAGGACAAAACAGCATTTTATGAATATTTAAGATGGACAAGAAGCCATGGTTAACTTGCTTTGATGATTGGACAGAGGCTTCCTCAGTGGCTGGAAGAAAGGGCTTGCTAAAGAATTACCTTACCCATCACTGTATTTCTGCTGAGGTGTAATAATGCACAAACTGCAGAATGAATACACTTTATAACACTCTTGAACCCTGCTACAAAAGAAATTTCACTATTAATAAACACTCCTTCTTAAAGTTCCTATTACTGCTTTTGAAGCAAGTGTAAATCTTGTTTCTCAAAGGTGGGAGCTGAACTAGTATTTCTTGTGTTCTTTTCACAAGACTGGTGACATGCTATAAGCCTGGTTATCAACTGGCCCATATGTAATGCAAAGATAGTTATATTGATATGGATGTCTTTAGTGGTCACTCTCAGCTCACACTGTTGATCTGGAGTGTTGATAGCTACACTCCCATGGTCTTACTGGTGCTGACCAATCCAGCAACTCAAAACTGTAGAAGTTTTGATCCCATAAAGTAAAAGTGGATGTTAATTATCCTAGCAGCGGATCAAGACAAAATGCATGCCTGACCTGGTTAGCCTCTTGCTGTTGAGTTGCCAAGACTGCTTTCTAAGAGACCTAGCTTGTCAGAGCCAAATGGAGGTCAACATCCTAATGTCTATGCACAAGAAAATATACCGCTATAATACAGGACATAGAGCATTTCTACATGTGCATGCTAGGAGTGTGACCAGTAAGCAACACAAATGAACTTTTATTATTAAGCTTGTAATATGCCTTAACAATATGCCTAAAATGAATTCTGTCTCATATATCAGTAGTCAGGAATCATTCCAACCAGTGCAGTTGCTTGCATTTTAAAAAGTAATAATTTTGCACAGGCTTGCAATGGACCATGGAAAAATAAAAAAACAAAAATAATTCCCTTTTCAGGTTTGTCACATAAGATATATGTAAATATTTTTAAATGTATTTGACCATTGACATGACTGTCTGAAATTCAAGGACAACTTTCAAAACATAGCTTAGCTCAAGGTTGTTTTATTAATATCTACACTAATAAAACATCATAAAACTATTTTGGGATAGTTTGCCAGTGACCTGAATGAGAAGGTCTCATTATTCTCCACTAAAAGGTTAATAGTCAAGCTATGAAGTTTAAGAAAAGTCTTTTTAAATTATTATTTATTCTAAGACTGTACCCACTCTGAGTAAAACCTTGGTCAAGTTACTGCCTGTATTCGTACCTTGAAGAACCCCCTTAATGATCTCCTTAACAGCAGAAAGAGGAACCACTGTCATATACATTCCTGGCTAAGTCAGCTCTAAGGCAGTTTCACGGTGAAATGCAGGTGACAGAGCCTGTGCCCAGAGCAGGTTCCCAGGGTCCTTGCTGAGTTCTAAGCCTGATGTAAAGACATCTACCAATGCTGCATAGGATGCACCAGACTTTCCTGTGGTCAGATTTTGTTTGATCTTGCTATGTGGACCTCAATTCTATATGGCTAGGAGAGGCTGTGGTGGGGAACAGTGACTCTTGCTCTCTGAATGGAGACAGGTTATCTGGGATTTTTTTCACAGTTGAGAACTGCAGCACATTTGTTTGAAAGACATAGAAAGCAGATGGTTTCAAGTTTTTCAAATGTGAGAGGAAGTTGTGATGAGATAAAATATATAATTTAAACAACTCTAAGTAATTTTTTGACTTTTTTTTTTTTTTGCTAATTCTTAATAGCATAAAGCTAGCCTGACAGAGGCCAAAGAGCTTTAGAATACAGTAGGATCTTTGTCTGTGCAGGAAGGGTACTGTGAGGCTACTGATGGAAATGAGCCACGAGATAAGTGATTGTCAAACATAAGGGAGGAATTGTTGGTTCAGGTTGGGCTTTGCCTTAGGAGTGTGATGCACCTGTTTGCAAGCTGGGTATAGTTAACAGTTTATTAACCTGACATAATACAGCCTTCACTTGCTTTTTAAGTGTTATTCTTGCTAGATAATCAACAGCAAGACAGAATAGTTTTATTAATACAGGAATATAATTATTTGCCAAAAGACAAAAGATAAATATATATATGACAAATTTAAACTACCTTCAACAGAAGACAAAAGCATGGTAATAGGATGATACATCCCTGGCATAACCTCAAAAAATATTCTGTGCAGATGATGTTTTAATATAGGTAATAAAGAAATAAACTTTGCATTGTGGTATTGGTACTTCTGCCAGCATTAAAATGTAGTACTAAAGAGAAGTTCACGTTCATTTCATTTTATCTAAGGCTTTCAATGGCCAGCGAAGTTCACTGTGATTAATAAGAAGAGGGATGATGGACCAATCACATGGAAATTATGTAAATTTTAATTGTTGTCCCTTACAACCCTTTTTCAGATTCACTTATAGTTCAGCACCCACGGTGGTGGCTTTGATGTAGAGACACAGGCTTACACTTGCTCATTTAAGGTCTGCATACAGGGAGACAAAAAAAACCCAAACCCTCACAATGCTTTCCAGTATGAAAGCTACTCTAGAGCTCCCACAAGCGCAACTCAGTGATGGGAAAAGGAGAGGGTCCATCATAAATGAGGCCACAGTTGATTCAAGTATTTGAGCTATAGTATAAATAAGGCAATCTTTTAAAGAGAGCACAGCTATTAAACAGTAATGAAGAGCTGAAAAGCAACTCTGCATAATCATCATTCGGCTAAATGATGATTTCACAGATGGAAGAACAGATGAAATTCAGCCAAAGGATTTTAGGGGCAAATGAATAGGCAATAATGTACTTAGGAAGCATTAGCCTCTCTTCATTCTCAGAGACAGTGACCCATTGTTCACAACTAATAAACCCTGAGGCACAAAGGGGACAGAGATAGTGGCTGCCTAAGATCTGTTCAGATCCACACAATAAAACAAGTTTTGAAAACCCTACGTTACACCGCGTTTTAATATAAAACAGAGCCTCGAATTACTTTCCTATATTCAGATTAAAGGGGAAGCCCTGCTAAATTATGGCAAGTTACAACTCTTCTGGATGTGATGAAAGTCATTTTCGCTGTAAGTTACACGATCATTGCTTAGGTAGCAGCTTAGCTTTCCTTTGCTCACAGGCCTTTCCTAGGCTGGCACAAAGAAGTGTGCAAAGAAGTCACCAGCCCTTCAATGCCAGCTTGTCCTTGAGAGCTGAAACCACAGAAATAGTGCACTATTATCTGCTAGTAGTAAAGCAGGTTCACAATAAGGAATTTGCCTTTACAGGAGCCTTGCATCTCAAACACCTGAGCCAGTAAAAACCCCAACCGATGGCTTCAAGAGACGAGTGACTCCTTTCATTTTGATAACTACCACGTCAGCAAGTTTGAAAAAGGAAAATTATCTGACTCTAAAAAGATAATACTGTTATGAGGAAAAGGAAATGTTAATAAGTCCAGTAGTTCATCTTCATAAATGAGCTTAGAGACAATTATTACAACCTTTTTCTCTAGGAAGGCTAAACACCAAACAGTGTAACTATTACTTTTGTCTTGGAAAAATAGATAATTGCATGCTCTTTGTTTTGAGGATATTTTACCCTCTAGTACATGTAAAAATCTAGTATTCACACTAAGGTTAGGAGGTTGGTGGTCTAAAACCTGCAGTACAAGAGCAGGACAAAGAAATCTTTGCAGTAGTTATACTATGGAAGGACTTGGTTTTGCAAGTGGCTGTCATTCAAATATTTTACATTTTTGTGTAGAATTTGATGCCACAGGACATAATCATTGTAGCTTTAGAAATAGTATGGTATTCTAACACATCTAGCCTTGACAAGCAGAATTTCTGTGTCTAGATGGAAATTAGATCTTCTGTCTCCTGCCTCTATGGAAGTTCAGACCTGTAAAATTACATGTGTAACAGAGAAAAAGCAAAGGGAACTGATGAGTGTTTATTTGTTAAATATGAGAACTATAGGTTATTTAATTAAATCATCAGCAGTGTGTTTAAGATGTCACCATACAAGTGACATGAGTCATTTCTGTAGGAGAGAGTAAACAAAACAAACACATCTAAAATGAGCTCAGAAGGGTAACCAAAGTCATGAAGGATAACTCTGCTGGGCAGAAGGTCACACCTTTTGATGAACAGCCTGTGCAACTGAGCACTGGGGCATCTTTGCTGGTTGTGGTTTTCTGTTTAAGGACTGAATCTAGGAGGCTACGAGCAGAGGGAGTACTGCGCTATACGTAGCCCTTTATTATATTCTTTCTCTTGATGTTCTCTGCTTGTCAGTGACAGGTTGCACACTGCATGATGTGTTTGTTCTTGGGCTTTTAATCCCATGTTAGGACAGGGGGTCCCAAGCTTTGGGGCATGACACCTTGCTGGTGACTTTGTGCGGTTGTTGCATTTATGGTACAGCTCGTAATATCTGTTTTCTGTGAGGGATCAGACCCATTCTCCTCTCCTTAGAGGAGAGGAAGCTCTTTGTTCATGTTGCATTGTCAGTTTGAAAAACATGAACTGGAAAGATTTGGCCCCACCATCCCTGATACATCCCTAAGAAGTACCCTTGGGGAGCAAGCAAAGCATCAGAGATTAGAGGTCTGCATATATACAAGTCCTTAAGTAGCACATGACATGAAAAATCTCTACAGGAGAGCAAAGCAGCTCATGGGATGGGGATGGTGACAAGGCAGCAGAGGAAGATGACTGCTGAATAGGAGGAAAGAAGAAACAACATCAATATGTCATTACAGCCCTTGAGCCTGAATTGCCTCTAGCAAAGCTAAAAATATAGAAATAATCTCTGGGTTACTAAGACCTGAAATGTGATCTAGAGCTGCAGAAGGCTCATGCAAATGTTCTACTTTATTGTGTAAATATGGCAAGCCACAAGACTGTGACTAGGAAAGCTGCAATGTGCCTACTGTAGCAGTTTAGATAGATCATGGTGGAACCATTCATAGAATCATAGAA
>VXBZ01008222.1:0-37130 GCA_013399135.1 Heliornis fulica
GTCCCTTCTAACCCAAACCAGTCCGAGATTCTATGATCCTAAGCCAGAATGATTTAATCCACCAAGTCTACACAAACTCGAATTTATTGCTTTATTAATTGTTGTATGAAATTTATTACTCAAATGAAAGTAACTATTAAAGTTAAAATTTAGAACCATTATATTTAACAAGAAAATCAGAAGATCAGTAAGACTGTCTTTCAGAGCTGACAAATTGATTACAAATGGAATTAGCTGACACAAATCCAATCTACTGGGGAAGGAAAAACCATTATTTGCATAATTCATGCCTTGCAAAGTATTCTCTGAGAAGTGAGTGACAATATAAATGAGGATTTTCTAACCTAGAGAATGCCAAAAAGTCCCTGACAAGATCCCTTGTTCATTCGGAGTTGTAACAGCTCTCCTGATTCCTAAGAGCCTGTTATGCCACAGGTGCTTACATACATGAGCTAATATTTTTCCAAGCAAAACATCTCCACCCCAGTGAAGTTAACAAGGAATTTACTTAAAGTTAGCTAAAGTATTTGCAGCAAAGAGTACAAGAATGGTGGGAAATATCGAAGAATGGGAAGGGAACCACGAAGAGTATCAAAGTACAGTACATAAAGTTAATTGAACTAAAAGGTCCTGGTAACAACTCTCTGTTTAGTCTAGCCATCAAACCAGCCCACTTACACTGGCTCGCTCTCTCTTTTGCCAGGGAACTCCATTGGCAGTTACAGGGCATGGGGCCAAACCCACAGGGCTTGACTGCTACCAGTAGGAACATGAAGAAGTTGTTTTTCTGCCTTCAAGTTGTTTCCCCTCACTACCCTTCTAAGGAAGCCACAGCTGGACTGCCAAGTAATTCCAGCATATCCATACAGGGCCCCTGTCGAGGTCACTCTCCAACTGGGAAACAGGATTCCCACGGTTCTGTATTTAGCTGTGCCAGTCTAGGCTGTGCACTGCTGAGCAGAGGTTAATGGATGAGAAAGGGTCTAAGAAGTTTCAGAGCCTGCCTGAGGTTCTGGTTTCACAATCAGCTTCAGAAGGCCTGACTGTGTGTCTGCCTGCCCACTCATCCCCTCCCCTTATCTACCTGCTATCTCCCCTCAAGGCAGGGGGACTGGGGACTGGCTGGAACTGAGCTGATGGTGAGGCTGTATGCTGGCCAGCATGCAGACAAGAAGCTGCAAGGAGAGCTGATATACCAGGGTGCATTAAACTGGTACAGGGATGCAGAGGCGAAATGAATGAATATTCAGTCTCCCAAAGTACTATTGTACTCAAGACCTGCAGTTAGAATCAAGGTCCCTTCCAACACCTACAACTCAGTGATTCTGTGGTTTTGAAAAGTCCTTTGAGATCATGTCCAACCATTAACCCAGCACTGCCAAGTCCAACCACTAAACCACGTCCCTAAGCACTACATCTACATGTCTTTTAAATACCTACAGGAATGGTGACTTAACCACTTCCCCGGACAGCCTGTTCCAGTGGTTGACAACCCTTTAAGTGGAGAAACATTCCCTAATATCCAATCTAAACCTCCCCTGGCACAACTTGAGGCCATCTACTCATCCTATCACTTGTTATTTGGGAGAAAAGACCAATACCCACATCACAAAACCCTACTTTCAGGTAGTTGTAGAGACCAGGTTAGGTCTTCCCTGAGGAAAGGGGAGCTTCATTAGCACCTTCATACATCACAGTCACAACCCTGACTTCTGATATTTTGAAACTACCTTCATCCACTTGGTGTCACTGAGCAACCTGGTCTAGTGGAGGGTGTCCCTGCCCATGGCAGGGAGGGTTAGAATTCAATTGTCTTTAAGGTCCCTTCCAACCCAAACCTTGATTGCTGTTCCTTTGTTGCTGAAACAAGTGAACCTTGAAACACAAATTCAGTGAATTAAAAAAATCTTAATAAAAACTAACAAGCCCTAAAGAAGAGGTATATTTAACCAGTTGAGCTTACTGATCTCTATACATGAAGCACTATGAGAATGTCTCAACACTGCTGTCTTCTGCTCTGAATCTAAAAGGAGTCAAACTGAATGTAGATGGATAACTGGCATGGGCCAAAACTAGATGATCCAAAATTAGGGAATATGAATCCATCTAGTCAGGCTGCTGGTACACTTGAAAATCCAGCTGAGACTCCTGCCTCCCAAATGATTCTCAATTCACCCGTGAAAATGTCAACAAATCCCTGAACGCAGAAGACACTCACTTTCAAACCTAACCCATTTTGTGAGCGCAGTTCTACTGCTACTGTTTACCCACATAATGTAGGTCACTGCTTTGGCTGCCTCCATGTCTCACTGGCACATCAACAATGCAGAAAAGCTTTCTGTTCAGCCCTGGAAAACAGTGACAAAAGGATGACTAAGACCCGTACGTGTGAGAGCTGTATTTTGAAATACTGGATCTCCAGACCTAACACTTGGAGAGACATAGCTTAAATCAAAGGCATGTCTGTTGTGCTTAGGACAGACAGGAGTCCCTAATCCATGGTCACTACTGGGTTAAAACAGAGAGCTTAATATTCTGAGTAAGTGTTTGTCATTATTCAGAGTAAGTGTAATCTCAGCAGACAAACAAAAATTTTCAGAACTCATTATTTTGAAAATACGACTCCTTTTTGCTAGAAAGAGACTATGTTCCAGGAAAGGAATGTTTCAGTAATATTAAAAAAAGACTTTCTCAGAATACACATATTCATGTTTTAGGTATCCATGGGATTTTACAAAGAAAGAGCTCACTAATACAAATGGACACTCAACTCCCACAAATCTACGTCCAGGCTGGAAGAGAAGAACTACTGCTAAAATAGCTGCAATATTAGCACATCTTCTTGAAAACCGTTTCTGCAAAACAAAGAACCTATACACTAGTTCATGCAGAAAACAAAATGTCATCTGCTGCTTATTTTTCATTCAACACTGCTCATTTTCCAAAGCTGCTTGATAACAACAGACAGGACAAAAGGGGTCATTCTCATCTGCTTTGGGCAGCGGATGCCGAATCAAAATTCTAAGCCTGTCAGCCCCACACAGTCTGACTGCTAAGCATTAAGCAAGCGTGACAAGTGCTGGCCTCAGGGATATTTTACCTCACACAGTAATCATTTTCTTGTAGACATCCTAGTAACTTACAGTGTTTAAATGGCCCTGGCATGTCCCAAAATAGGATAATGCATAGTAACTTCTATCAGAAATTGTTTGGAAGAAAAGCATTCAATGGCAGGCAGGGTTTCTCCTGCTGCAGCCTCCAGATTAGGGCAGTCTTGGACTGTTTTTCCAGTAGAGCAACAGATGGAAAGAAAGCCTGAAGGAATAGATTTTTCAAGAGTTCTGCTCCCATCTAGGGACATGCTTTCGAGGAGAGACTTTTTTTAAGGGCTCAGAACTCAGGAGTACCTGTTCACCCTAAAGAAGCCAAGCTGTTTTTATAATCTGTCCTTAAGCTTTCTTATATCCTTTTCCAATATAATTTGAAAACAGATGACAAGACCACAGACAACTTCTGTTTAGTATACAGATCATTAGCAATAACCATAATACAGAAACATTTCCTACAAAGTTTTAAACTAGTGACTTAATAAAGTACACAGATATGCCTTGCAAGGGAACAAAGGTTACAGAGGAGATTGCAAAAAAATGTCTATCATTTTCCTTTGATTTTCTACACTAAACCAGAATGTGAGACTTGCTGGAACAAGTTAAAGGACAACAACAGACAAGTTTCAAAATATAATTGTGACTAAATTAAACTATAGCAAGGACACTGCTCCAGAACAACACAGGCATAATAAAGCTGCCAATAATGATGTGAAAAAGACAAAAATATTCACTAGTATTTTGTGTTTCATCTGAAAAGCAGCAGAAGGGTACCTTCAGGGTTTCTGACAACAGTGGAACAGTTCTTATCCTAGTATTCACGTTAACAATGGAGATTTTAAAATATCAAATACCAGATAATATGCACTGATGTGTTTTTATAAAAATAGTCCAGGCATCTTTCTGCAACCTGGATGTAACTATTGAACACACTTTAGAACTTCAGAAGGTTACAGGGGGCTAAAAATAAAGCTATTTTAGAAATTAGGAAAATAAAACACAATGAATCACAGACTGGTGAGCATTTCCTCAATTCTTGGTAAAGCTAAAGAAAAGTAGATAATCAGATACAATCAGTGAGCAACTTAAAGAGCATTCATGACTGAAATCTTGCCAGAATCATGCTGCTGTTTTATTTTTATGAACCTACAGGCTTATCTGAAAATGCATCTTATCTAAGGACCGACGTTGCAGTCCTGAGATTTCCCACTGTTTTCTTCCAAAGCAGGACCAGGACAGTGGAAGCTCCTGTACTCCAGCTCCTGTGGCCAGGAGTCTCAGTGCAGCACTGCAGGTATCTGCTTCACTGTAGAGAGCGAGCCTGAGCTATCCTGCATTAGCTTATGCACTTGGATGTCTCAAGCAAGGAGAAAACCATAAGAAGACTCTTTGGTTCTTCTCCATGGCTTTGGTGGAATGAGAAGAGAGTATTATGTGTTACTGTTTAGTCTGTGAATTAGTAAAAGAGCTACAAGGCAAGCATGAAGATGGCAGCATCTGGGCTTGGTGTATGCCAGTTTCTAATATGCCCCTAATTCTCTATTTGTGTGTTTGGTAGGATTTGGTCAAATCAGTAAACAATGATTTTTGCTCTGCTTCCCAATTCTGGACCACCCTTTATTTTCCTTGTGCCTAGTCCTTACAATTTCTGCCCACTATCATCCTGTTCCCCTTTTCAACCCTCTTCAATCCATTTCCCCAAATTTATGGATAGTGTAAGATACTTCCTTGCTTCACCTCCAGAATCTGACATATTGCCTTACCTTCTAGACTGACAATTAGGCCTCCTTGTGATCTTCAGTTCTCTTCTCCCCATCCACATCACGAACCTCTTACCCTCCAGACCTCTATTCTGGACTCTTCTTTTTCTGCTTTAACTCTAAAACTACTATTGTTGGTCAAATTATGCTTGTAGTCTCTTAACTGGAAGAGAAACAGAAAGCTGCATTGGGAAAGTGGGAAAATGCAGAAGGGAGGATGAAAGAATGAAATTAAGTAGATAAAACAGTAGGCAAGTTAGCTAAGCAAGAGAGAGGGAAGAGGTTGAAGATGGCTGTAAATGATAACCAGCTACAACTGACTGTTGACCAAGAAAAATAAATGATGTTTACTAGTTTTCAATAAAATCTAAAATTCGTGTTAAATCTTAAATATGCATAAAATCTTTCTGGAGAAAGGAAGCATTACCAGGAAAAAAAAAATAGGACAAACTGGACTTAGCAAACTCTGCAAGACCTTATACCGAAGTTGCTTTAATGAACAGGCCCTAGCTCTATGTTTTGACCCTGTAAAAATTACAATCTAAGAAAAAATTGATGCTTTTACAGTAATTAGGAGTTTTTACAGGTCTGTAGCTCCAAAGACAACAAATTCTTGGGCAAGTACTGTGTTGCATGCCTTAAAGTGGTATCTACAGGCAATATAATTCAGCAATAAAATGTGTGACATGACAAGAATATAAATATGACAACTGCAATGAAATCAACCTGCCAACATTGCCCCTTTATGACATTCCTCACAAAATATCCTGAGCAGCTTCACAATCAAAGTCAACCAAGCTGAAGCAAACAGGGTGTGAAAAAAATAGGTAGTGAGCATGTTATCTGCCACGTGCTCAACAGATTCGGGAGGAAGCACACACAAAAAAAATCTGCCCTTGACACGTGACCAGCTGATGCCTCATTTCCACAGGTTTTGGGCACTTGCACCTCTAATTCACAGAAGCACAGACAGATTGGTTTTGGTTGGAAGGAACCTTAAAGATCATGTTGTTCCACTCCCCTGCCATGGGCAGGGACACCCTCCACTAGCTCAGGTTGCCCAAAGCCCCATCCAACCTGGCCTTGAACCCTGCCAGGGATCCAGGGGCAGCCACAGCTTCTCTGGGCAGCCTGTGCCAGGGCCTCACCAACTTTACAATTCCCCCCCCCGCCCAGTGTCCAATCTAAACCTACCCTCTTTCAGTATAAAACTGAAAATTATACAGTTATCCTGTCACTACAGGCCTTGATAAAGTCAAACCAGCAGGACATGTAGCTGCTTGGTGCCTCTGCCCACAGACAGGCAACCTGACTCTTCCACATCTACTACATAAAGGTTCAATTCTGTGTTACCTCATCTTCACCACCTCACAAACAGAATGACATCATATCATAGAATATACAGAGTTGGAAGGAAGACCCATAAGGATCATCAGGTCTCCTGCCACCTGTTAGACAGCCTCACATTTTGCTCCTCTGGAGGAGACCCCTTCCCTTGTGCTTCTGCCTCATGTGAACTCCCTCCTTCTTAGCATCCAGAATGGGTGCAAGAACCCAGACTTTGAGCACAACTCTAATTTTCATCTGCCTGTGAAAAGAAAAGCCTCAAGTAGCTAATGTAACAAGAGAGGAAGTTTGCATCAAAACCCCTCTGGCCTCTCTAATCCCAGAGGCTCAGTCTAAAACTCTTTCTGAAGGGTCCCCCTCTTTTTTTCACCTGGTACCTGCACAGACCCACCTCCAACCTACAGAAAACCTCTAGCAAACTGCACATGATGTTCCAGTCTACAATTTTGCCCTGACATACCTGTCACACCACATCTAGAGAGCTTATGAAAAGCCAGAGAAGGCCTGGTTACCAGGCAGTAAGCAGGTTCCAGCAGCAGCCAGCAGGATTTGCCCTGACTCAGAGGCAGACTGCTTCAAAAGTACAGTCTCTTCTGCTCTGTGATACGGCCCAGGGGCTGAGCCTGGCTCCCCCAGACTTGTCTCCCCGACCTCTTACAGTTCACAGAGGTTGCTTTTTTCTCTTGGCTGTACTGAGGGTAAAACAAACCTCTCACCTCAACACAGAGATGGCTCCACAGGAAATAAAATAGGGATGGACACGGTGAGACACTGTCAGAGCTAAATGGTACTGCTGTCGCAGACACATCCCCACGCTCTTGGCTGCTGCCTCTCCTGCCAATCATGAGATCAAAACCTCTTCCATAAGAAGAAAATCTGGCTTCCCTGCCTAGAGGTTTTTTTGCATTTTTTTTTTTTTTTTGTTGTTGGTTGGGTTTGCTTTTTTTTTGTAACAGAGGTGAGAGAAAATTGCTCTGGGTGAAATATTCCCCAGGCCATAGATATGCCTATTCCATGAAGCAATTCCACGTACGATGTTTCAGATGTTGCTGGAGGTCAGACTGTAGGAACAGTCACCCCAGGGAGCACTGGAGACACAGACTTCGCCCTCCTCAGCAAGGCACTGAGGCTCTGCAGTGGCAGCTGCCAGGGGCTCCTTCCTGCTGCAAGCAGAAAAATAGCTGACACCATTCTGCATTTTTTAAATTGGATTCCTCTTTATGTTTTTATCACTAACTGACCTGACTTCTCAGCACAGAAGCTTTTGTAACATAAGTAATTTCAGGAGCTGGGCACAGAGCTCAGCACACACAACAGCTGGCTGTCATGCTGAATGGATGGGTTCTGCTGGGGAAGGAAGAACTGCGAGCCCTTTGCAGAGCACAGCGAGTCAGGCCCTGAGTCACAGAAACCTGATAAATGCCAGTGATTGACAAACATGTGACTAAAAGAAGAAATAAACAGCCTTTTCAAGTTTTCTGGCTCACTCGTGAGATCCAGCTCAGTGCTGGTGTTAATTTAATAGCTGTGGTAATATTCTAACCAAAATCATTCCCCTCCTATTGGCAAAAAGTCTCTCAGAGCTCAGCTCACCCAGAGCGAAGCTTGCTATTCCCACAGTGCTCTTCAGAGACAGCAGCCTCCAACTAGCATCTCATATCCCCAGAGAATTATGACTTGACATGACATGTGGCTGCAGAACCACCCTACTGACTCACCACAGCCCCTGCTCCATGCTCCTACTTAGCTACCTGATGTGCTGCTGCTGCCAGCTGTCTCCCTTGGGACTGGCTGGATCAGAAACAGTGAAGATTCATGTGCTGCAAGGGATTCCACGGGGAAAATGTATCAGAGAACACAGACTGTGGGTAGAAATACTGGTAATCACCACAGGCTCCCAGATTCCAAACAGTGTGAGACCTCAGGCCCCTGCAGTAACAAAAAATGGCAAGCAGGCAGTGCTCTATTAGCCCAAGGAGAGCTCTTTTCAGGGCTAGCTGCTGTTGACTCATGGTTGACTCAAGCCTGGGCAAGTAACTCAATACCTTGGGTCAGTCTGATGACTCACAAATCCTAAACAGACTTAAATTATATTATTTTACATCAGCACAGAATCTGGTGAAATTAAGCCATCAACTAAGTTGGAGAGATGTGAGAAATTAACTGAGGTTTGGCAAGGGGGATCTTTTGTTGAATACATGAGGGAGACAAAATTGTATCACTAATCTGTGTCAGTGGGAGGGACTAGTGGAAAAATGATGAAATGATGATGATGATGACAGCAAAGGGCTAGCAACTACAATAACTGCACAACATTTCAAGCTTCTCCTCCCTTGTGTTACAGTGTTTGAGGTGATGCTGGAGGAAAGAAGGCTGATTTCAGACAGCAAACAGGCAGGACATTTTAGGATCTGGATCTGTTAGGAGAAATGCTACAGCAGGCCTTTCAGAACCAACACCAGAGCACCAGTGCGGCTGTAACCATACAGCACACCAGAGCTAAAATGACAGGTGCTGGTTCACAGGGCTGCCTTGTGCCTCTCACCACGCACACCTGTGCTGCCCACCCAGCTACCATCTGCAGTTCCTGGCCTCACTCCTGTCTCTGTTCATCCTCCTTTGCATCCTAGGGGAGGACACTGGTACCTGCCAAAGGGTTTCTGAGGATGCCTGCCTTCTCACAGCTGGTGGAATACCACAGCAGATGTGCATTGAGCACAGGAGGCTGTGCACCCTCCTCTCTCCTGCCAAACCAGGGGGCTGTGGCAGGGTTGTATCCATACTATACAATACTTGGCCTTGGCTGTCCCTTGCTCTGTGTGGTGTCCTGGAATTATTGTGTATTCTGCATCTGATTTTCAGTTGGAAGCATTTGAAATAATGTGACAGTGGTTTATGACATGCCTTGAGCACAGAACAAAGGCACATGTTGGTGTTCAAAGGAGCAAAGTTTGATGAGATATTGTCACATGACTGCATAGGGATACAAACTTGATGCAGTCTTCTCCATGTCACCTTTTGGAAATGGTCCCTGTAGGGAGGTCCTGAGTATCAGCCCCTCTCAGGAAGAAAAAATAAGCAGGGAGCAGAAAGAAGACTGTCCTTTGCCATGTTATTCATCTGTAGGGTTAAGGATACCCTGACATCCTTCATAATATCTATCAATAGCATCAGTCTTGTAGCACACAACAGCACCACAACGGCTCCCCTCCCGTGAGCGATGGTGCTGTGCTGCCAGCAGCTGGCAACAGACTGGCAGCACAAGAGTAAAGGCTATGACACATGGGTTACATCTACCACTCCCTTCCCCTCCTCACTGCCAACAGACTGCAATGTCTGGATAGCCCCCAAACACCTCACAACCCTTCAGAATTCACTCTCTCTGCACCACTGTGTAGCAGGGCACGCCAGCACTCTTGTGATTCTGTGATTTTACAGATCAGGAATGAAACATGCTCCTGAAAAACAGTAGTGAGCTCTCTGCAGCCTAAACAGGATGTGTTTGAAATTAATTGAAATTAATTCCCTCAGAACTTGGCCAGCAGGTCTAGACCACACACTTCTTCCCGTCTGAGCATCCTGCCTTGTGTGGCACTGCCCTTGTCTCTTGGCAGCACCACTGACCAAATAAAAACAACTTCAGGGAGGTCAGGGTTTGCTGTCACAGCCCCTGGGGGAGGAAGTGATGGTTAGCCCTCAGAAGCCTCTTAAGAATGCATTCACTTTTTTTCATATTACAGGAACAGTTGGGGCAACAGCTCTGTCACTCAGAGCCAAGATGAGAAAGACTGGTGATTCGGGAACAAGTTTTCAGGACCAGACTGTTACAAACTGGAACAGCCAATGCTGGCAGATAACCCACCACACAGATGAAAAATGAAAAGTCTTCAGCAAATGGGTCTCGATAATGTTTAAAGGTGGTTTTGAGGGCATGACACCATGTTTTATGTTAATGATGCCTTCAAGAACGCCTCAGATGCTTTTAAAGACAAAAAGCAATAAAGCAAGGCAAAGAGAAGTTTGGAAACCTTCCATCCAAGCCACTTTGTGTATCGTGCCAAATAAGTAGTAGTTATTACAGAAAATCATGGTTCAGAGAGCAGACCTCAGAAAATAGCCTATACTAGCAAAAACCCAAATCAAGCCCTTTTCCTAGCCAAATGACACACCATGGCTCACACGCACATGGATAAACTCCAAAACAGGCTGGCTGCAGCCATCCAGTTCTGGGCTAGTTCCTGAGCTGTGCCCACCTTCCCCCAAGAGTGCCAGCTGACAGGAGCCATAGCAGCCAGCTACATGCTTGCTACAAAACACCCTTGGTGTTTCATGCTCACAGAGCACCCTTACTCAGCACTACCCACACCAAACAGAGCCTAGCAACAGGGCTCCAGCCCTGACTCCTAAGCATGTGCCTTCTTCAGGCTGTCCTGCTGACAGTGAAAACCCAACATCTGTACTGGCAAATATCGTGGTCAGGGCTTGGTCTGAGATAATAGCACAAAATGTCTGTCTTAGGAGCTTTTAGCTTGCTCCCTGGCATTAATTTGGCCTGGGCTAATTATTGCTTTCCCAAATGATGCCTGGACATAATTTAGGGATCAGTACAAGCTCAGGGCCCTTCCTGTTTTGGACACGTCCAGTGTGCTCTGGGGAGTGAAAGGATTTAGTTGTTGGGACAGGACCTACCTCATTCTAGCTGGCACGGAACAAGACTACAGCTCCTGTCTGCTTTGATTTACAAGTTTAAATCAGGTCAAATCATCTATCACAGCTGTGTATTTCACTGTGATGATAAATCTTATTACCCCTTATGATCTGGACATAACTGGGCATCTCAGGCAATATGGAAAGAAAGGCTTTGAGTCTTAGCCTAAATTTCTGGAAGGTAATAGAAAGTATTTCTTTCACTGTAAGGACAACTGGTATTAAAACAATCCAAATGCCACATTCCTGTGCAAAGGGGAACTATTCCCCAGGCAGACCCATGAAATCGGTTTTACTCCTTTTACCAAAGGGATAATGGCAAGATCTAACTTTTAAGTACTGCAGCCAAGATGAGCCCTGAGAAATGCAAGCACAGAATGAAGAGATGCTGAGTCTCAGATGTGTGTCAGTCCTTAAGGACCTTCTCCATTTGCTGGCACTTCAGATGGTTCCAGATCTGGCCAATGGCTGCAAGGGGTAGCAGCAAGAAGATGCGATCCCCAGGTGTGTTAACTGGTACCAGCCCATGGTTACAATGGCTAATTCAGGCATTTTTGTCAAAGTTCAAAAAGCTTTCAAAAATGGTTTTCCAAAAACCTCAGTTCTTTGATCCTTTGAAACCAAGACAGAAACCTCTGCAGCAGACCCATGGGGAAAAGGAAACATTGGTTTTATAAGTCTGCTGAATTAGAAACTGGACAGCATCAGATGAAAGGAAGAGAAGTCTTCCATCTCGATTTAAACTGAGCACACACTCACCCCACAGACAGCTTCTTCCAGAGCAAACAATTCTGTCATCCTTGGTGAACAGAAAAGCAACAGCGCAGCTCTGATTCCATCCCTCATTAGCAGTCTGTCTCATCTACAAGCAGTTCCCTGCTTCTGTTGATTAAAGATTTCCCTTGCCTTTGTGAAAGGAGCAGGCACATCGATGAGGTAATGCTTTTTTACTCTAATTCAAGACTTGAGTCATCCTATTATTGTAGAGTCCATGAAAAAACACGTTTAAATCTGCCCAATTACATCATGTTCAATCCTCTTCCACAGCAGAAGTAAAAAAATAAAGACACTTTTGATTTTGCATAGTTGTAAATTTATCCTGTGCCCGTTCTAAAGGATGTCCTGTCTCCTACAAACCTGTCTCAGTAAGGACTTGCTCACTACACCTGCAGAATGGCTCACAGCAGCTTCTGCACGCCGTCACTGGTGTTAGCTCTGCACTGCTACAAACGACCACACACTGCTGTTACACAGGATGGAAAAGTCAAAAGCTGAGAGTTCACACAGAGGACTATGGGAATTATTTGAAAGTTGGTGCCAGCTAGTGGTGATGGTATTTCATTCCCGTTTCCTGACATTACTTGGCTCCACAATTGTTCTATACAGAATTTTATTGGTTTATTACACTGCAAACAATTAAATGGGTCCATTAAAAATCCCATGACATCTTTCTTAAGAGCAGGCATATCTACTTCAGCAAGCTGGTCAAATTCCAAGCCAGGTATTTACATTTACATTGGTTCAATTCTCCTCCATTTCTATTTGAATTATGTGTTCTCCACTTACTGCCTGGTGCTGCAACGAAGTGCTGCACTAAGCTATTACGTCCTTGTTGCATTTTACCCCAAGTGTAGTTACATTTGTGTTCTGGTTGAAAACACTGCTGGATGGCATACACAGCTGTAATACTGCACAGACTGTTACTTGCAGTCCTTTGGGTTTATGATGATGATATAAACACAAATTTACTATTTATAAAGCCCATTAAAGTGTATTCAGTGTTGTAATCAGAAAGAAAATGAAGCATATTAGAATAATTACTTAAATTCCTTCCCAAAGGATCTTCATGTTCCAGCTGTGCATGTACTGGAATCACTCAAGCCAGCCATGACAAACTCACCAGTGAAGTTTAACCAAGGCAATCGCTTCAACATGCAACATAAAACCTGGGGATATAATGACCATGTCATCTTATGGGACCAAAGCTCCAACACTAAACCAGGAAATATGAATGCAGGCAAGGACAGTGCTGGCACGGGAGAGGACTCTCACAAGTTCTCCTTAGATGAGGGAAGTGACTATTTCCAGAAAACACTGAAAACACTGAGCAACCAACTTTAGATCTGAAAGTTATGCACCCACTCCTCTCCAAACCTCTCTGCCAGCCTCAGTGTCCAGCTGTGATCCTAAAGTACAATTCTTTCTGACAGCCAGAAGTGGACATAGCAGGAAGGTTTTTGCAACCACTTCTGTAAAACACGCTCTCCTGAAGGAGCACTTATGGATGCAATGTATGCCAATGGTACCAGAAAATTTCTGAGTGCACTTAAAATCAATTAGCACTACCACAGAACAGCAGTGAGAGACGAGGGCTGAGTCCTTCACACATCCAACTCAATGCCTCCCTTGGAAAGCACAGCTAGAAAGGTTTCTCAGTTCCACCACCTGCAGCCACACAAGCTTTGGTGAAGCTCCCCCAAGGAAAACATATTCCAAGAGAATATATTTCTTCTACTTGGAAGACGCAATACAGAATGAATATGGATGATTCAGTGAGATTCAAAAGCTAAACATGGTTTCATTTCCCATTGTTTCCTTTCAGTCACCCCCAATCTTCCATCTCTGGGGGAGACAGCAAGACTGGCAGTACAGAATCATAGAATGTGTTAGGTTGGAAGAGACATTTAAAGTTCATCTAGTCCAAACCCCCTGCAGTAAGCAGGGGCACTGTCACTAGACTGGGTTGCTCCAAGCCCCATCAAGCCTGACCTTGAACATCTCCAGGGATGGGGCCTCCACCACCTCTCTGGAATCTGTTCCAGTGATTTACATGTGGGAAACCATTCTCAGAACATGGGATTGAAGGCAGAAGAAAAGGGAAAGCCCAAGGCACAGGAAAGCAACACTCACAAAGCACCTATAGTAGAAGTCCAGGACAGACAAAACTGGAGGGACTGAATTCCTGCAAGGAGAACATCCCTGCCATCCTGTCTTACTCCCTATCCACTCAGTTAAAATATCTCCAAGAAGAAACTATAACATTGCCCCTAAAAGGAGTTGAGAGCAGGAAATTTGTGAAAAGTGAGGCTTTTCCTTTAACTAGCAGGCAATACAGTCTGTAAGTAAGGTAATACAGTAAGGTAATAGAGACTTATTGATGTCTTATCTTCTTCTTTCTCTCCTTGATGGGAAGAACACTGTAACAGACTACATCCTTGCTTTTTGGAAAAATTCTACTATCAGAAATCTTTCAGCAAAAGACCAACAGGGTTGTTTACTGGGATTTTGCAAGTTGCCAATCTGACAGCAGCTGGATTGGAACTGCGACAAATACTTGTGTCACTTGGCAGAGCATGCCTTGCCACCTAAGCTTGTGACTCAACAACTGACAGAAAATAAAGATCTGCCTGTTTAAATCTCTGAAAGCTTCACAGCTGTGAGCACAGATATACACACTGAAAGGAAAACAAGGCTCAGCCTTTCTTTTGTTGTTCATTGTTTTTAACTCTTGGAATGTCATTAAAGAAAAAATAACCTGTATCTCTTCCCTCCTTTCATGTTCTGATACCTTCACTCTCAGCTGATCAGGACAGACAAACGTTTCTTCTGCTGTGTATGAATCCTACTGGACTCAGGGGGGAAGTCAGGCACGTACCTGGCTAGACCAAAAGGCAGTTGTGAATTTATGAGTGGCTGAGGAGTAGGAGGATGCCTGAGTGGCACCCTCAGGAGTGGCAGGGACACAAGCCTGCCAACCAAGGACCAGAAGGCAGAGCAGCTGAACACACATTTTGACAAGTTTTCTCCAGACCATCTGTCCAGCAGACAGCAGCTGTGCCACAACACCACTCCAGCCTCCAGTCTCATCCTTGGAGGTGAAAAATCCACCGTCAAGCACACTGCCCCCACCTACTACAGCTCTGGGCACTCCATCAATAAAACTACTTGGAAAAATGCTAAATGCAGGACTCAAGCTAATTTCTGCCTCTTCATCTGCTATTCTCAGCTGCCCAAGGTTTCTGGCAGAAGAAGGAAGATCAAATGTTTGTACCTCAAAGACAAAGGACTGACACCATCCTGGGCTCTTCTGCCACAACAGGGAATAAACAGCTCAGGGGTCAAACTCCAGCCTGGCTGCCATTAAGGGGCTGGGAGACACGAAGGTGGACACAACCACTGCTGGCTTGTGCACCTCCTGCCGCCAGCCTGACTCCATGGGGCTCTGGCAAGGCCAGGGCTGGCTGCCTGGCTGCTCCCTTCCTGCCAATCTGCTGCTCCAAGCCATGGCCCATTTAATCTTCAGCCAGAAAAGCCCTGAGTCCTTCAATAATCTCCTTACCAACTAAACCCAGCAACGGCAAACCTCTGGCACCAGGAGTGATTGAGCTTGACCCCTGCAACAACTAGCTACAAGGCTTTAAAAAACTTCTGGCAGCAGGCCCCCAAAAGGTCAGCCCTCCCCAACCCCATCCCCTCCTACTTATTGTTGGAAAGGCACAGCTTTGGCTGAGGCAAAGCCACAAGGGGAAATCCTCTAAAACAATAGCAAAGGTGGAGAGCGGAGACAGAAACTCTCCAGGCAGGACACAGGAGGAGACAGAAGAGCTCTGGCCTGGGGAATACCCATCTCTGGGCTCTGAACAGTCTGCCAGTTAAACCCCAGGGCTGATGGAAGATACACTGTCACTGACAGATTTAGAGAGGCAAAGAAAAAGGACGGAAGGGTGGGAACTGCGTGTGGAGGAGAGGGTCCTGCAAGGGCTGCAGTGAGCTGATGAAGACAGGAAAGGAAAGCACAGGAAAAGGTGGGTTCTCCCAACATAGTAAACAAATGCTACCTCAGACATTAATTGCAGCTGAAGAAATGCATGCACTGAAAGGGCTGCTGTGTGGTTTAACCCATGAAACACCATGCTCCTTTGTTGCTTTGTTCAGAGGAGATGGTTCTGAGGCGTTTTAATCAGCTGCCGTCTCAGGGTTTGGGGGTTTTTTTTTTGAGTACAATACCAAGTTCAGTTGTTTTAACTAAAAAATTGGGAGGAGAGAGATGCTAAAGGTCTTGGTTTCAACCTACAAACAACTGGCATAGTTCGGACACAGAGGGAGAAGACAAAACTGAATGAACTTACTGTGCTATGTTTTTAAAGTTGTTTTAAGATTCAGAGCTAGAAAAGCCTAACTTGATCCTTGGATCAACTGAAAAAAATCCAAACCCGGTTGTCTGAATTCCCTACAGAAAGAAAAACCATAGGAAACCCTTGGGGCAGACTGAGAGGAAACACAGCAGCAGGCAGAAAGCAAACCCCCATGATCAGAAGAGTTCAGATCTGTACTTCTTTTGTACTTCACACCTTGTGCTTGAACACAATGCAACTGTTAGGACAGTTCCTAGTACTGGCATGGGACAACCTGTCTTCTTCTAAACCTTCCCAATCACTGCCCAGGAGGCAGCAGAGGCCATCAGCCATTCCCAGTGGGCATTCTGGATGCAGCAAACCTAATCTGGGGGCAGGAGAATGTAATGGTACAGACATGGCCAGATCCTGCTCAGTCAGCCTCAGCCAAGATGCCCTGGCACGGCTCGGATGACTAGCACAGAGGCTGCTCGGGATTCCTGCTTCACACAGCTTTCCTCACTCCATGCAAATCCTCTCTCAAACCACTGGTAAATTGCAGCTTTTTCCATTGCAGGGGTTTCAGAAATATCATCATGAATATAAAACTAGAAGAAGGTAGATTTAGACTAGATATAAGGAAGACATTTTTCACTCTGAGCGTGGTGAGGCCCTGGCACAGGTTGCCCAGAGAAGCTGTGGCTGCCCCTGGATCCCTGGCAGTGTTCAAGGCCAGGCTGAATGGGGCTTTGGGCACCCTGGGCTAGTGAAGGGTGTCCCTGCCCATGGTAGGGGGTTGGAACTAGATGAACTTTAAGGTCCCTTCCCACCCAAACTATTCTAAGATTCTATGAATATCCTAGCTGCATGTGAAGACCTCCTTCATCTTGTGGAGGACTTCCTTGCCTTACCTATCACAGGATTAGCCTCTTTCAGATGTAATATTCTTATGTCTTTCATTCCTAAAGGCATTCTAGTTGGAAAAAACCTGCAATTGTGACTATCCACACAGTAATATTTTGTAATTTACCATGAAAACCCTTTAAAAGACAACAGTGTTAAAAGATATTGCATCTCTAAAAATCCAGATACATTATCAAAATGCCATAGTAGCCCACTGGGCTGTATGTTTGGGCAAACATTGAGACAGATGGATATAGAGAAGAGCAATAAAGAGCGATATTGAGCTCACTTCAAGGAGAACAGTAGAGACAAAGAGAAGTCAATATACGTAACATTGTTCCTACAGTGTGGAGTAAAATATATATCTGATTTTCCACTTGCAAAGGAATTAAAATTTTTTACCAAGGGATATTGTAATGATTGTGGCTTATCAGAAAAAAACTGCATGGCTATGAAAACCTTGTGACTTGCAAGTTACTGTACACATACACTGCCAAGAGAAATGAAACAGGGCTAGAACTGCTACAACAGTGAAACACTGTACTACTCATTCCCTGCTGCACAGCTGATGCCAAAGGAACAACTTAGTATTTAGGAGAGCTTGTTGTTACAAGACCGGTATATTCTGGTTAAAGCTGAAAAGATTTCTACAGGTGTCCAGTAAAACTTGCAGAGTAACTGGTGACAATACACTGGAATAACAATACACCAAGTTATCAAAAGAAGCAGTGGTGTAAGAGAAGGTATACTCCTCAAAGACCTATTTCAAATGTATTTCAACAATGCACCCCACAAATGTAACCGGATTTTGACACCTCTTATTCTAGAAAGAACTAGGAGGGAAGGGAGCAGGGGGAAGGAGTGGTGTTAAAAGCTGAAAAATTCATCAAAAATACGTATTAAAGTTTTTGAAATGCCCCTGGTTTGAACAAGAAAAAAACCCCCAAGTCTTTCTGTTGTTAAAAATCCCAGAACTGTCCCAAGATCACTCTGCTAACACAGGAAAAAATAACTTTTGGTACGAGAAACACAAAGTTTGCAGACCATCATTATAGCCACAAAAGCTGAAGAGCCAAATTGTCAAGTGACAATGAAAGAGCAACTCAAGACACAGCCTTGAATGCAAGGAAAAGAATCAGCCCAGCTGGGATGTCTCCTCCAAGCAAAAGGAACCAGACCATTATGAGCTTCCACCTGGGTGATCACCAGCAATACCAAACCAGAAAAAAAGGTCCTAGTGTAGCATTTTAACCCTAAGGCCAGTGCATTTAACTGGGTATCTGATGGTTCAGTAGCACAGCAGCAGTGCTGGGCCAAATCCAAGTCACAGCCTTCTGGCCCAGGAGGAAAAGTTGTTACCAAATGAAGCGTGCTGACAACATATGGAAGTCTGTGCTACTGGAGCAGTTTCATCCTCATCCAGAAAGAAAAAAAAACCTGTAAGGTTATGCCAAACACATGATTCAATTTAGGTCAGATCTGTGCTGCTCAAAGCACCCTGGCCACTGATACCACTTGGAATGGCTGGGCTTATTTCAGTGCTGACTTCACATCTTTTCAATTTATTTTTTTTTTCCACAGGAAAAAGGATCTTGGATTTGTTTTTTAATATTAATTTACTAGGCATTAGTTGAGCAGTTTACCATTAAATATATTTATCCAGCCTGCATCAACTCCTTTTTTTTATATTCATCCCCATCCCAAAGTAACTTCAAGCAGCTGTGAAGTACTAAAGCTGTGAGGCAGGCCTGCAAGCTTCCTCTTTAAAGCATGTTGACACCTAACATTTTAATGGGTACAGAAGGCATCCTAAAGCAGTCACCCAAGAAATGCCCATCCACTGGCAGCTAAGCTCCTGTCTTTAGCCTCTGTCTAGACACCCATTACTAGATGGCATAAAGCTCAGATATAACGCTTACATCTGACTGGATCTCATCTCATCTCCACTGATGTAAGGTGAAAACATCTCCCATGGAAGCAGGGTGAGTTACAGGAGAACAGAAACAATGTACAACCAGATTCATGGTTGTCATTTCCACTGTCATGTTTCTGGCTTGACAACTGTACATGTGAGACTTACCAAAATAACAGATACTTATAGAGGTATTGAGGTTTTTTTATAGATAGCCAATAACCAATTTATACTGAAAAACATCTGATTGTATACTATGTCATGCTGCAGCTCTGTACCAGTGGAGAACATTCTTTTTATATAAATAATTATTCTGATTCAGTACAGATTCTGTTCTTGAAAGGAATGAAAGCAATAAACTAAAGAGGATTAAATACCACATCTTGTCAACCTTCAATGCATTAAAAGACCAAAATAATCAAGACTTTCAAATGCTATGTCAAACTGTGCAGAACAGAAAAGCAAACTTCTTGCTTGTTCTTGGCACAGCAAGTTCTTTACAGCTTCTACTTCTTTTAAGTCGGAAAATACAACATTGCATTTGCTAACCCAATAGATCATTTTCCAATCCAAAAAAGGACAGCTTTGTCTGCAAACTTACCAACTAAGGACCATTTTGTGGGAAGAACTGTTTTATCTAACTTTGCGTTGCAAATAGTTATGTAACTTTTAAAAATTCTTCTACAAGAAAAGAGTAACCCTGATGCTGAATAATTAAGCACAAGCTCTGTCAAAATAATAATAATATTTAAAGTTTCCTGGTGATAGGTAAAGGATTAAATACTTCAAGTAAAAAGGAAGATATCTGGACATTGACAATTACATATGTTTATAATGGCAGGAGCAAAGTCCAAGTGGTGCTTCCAGCATTAATCATTGTAGTTGCAACAACTTAGTGTTGGAGACCCTGAGTTAGAGCCTGAAGTGAATGACCCCCTCAGAAATGATTCAAAGTAATTGGGAAACATCAATAGAGGACTCTGGCTTGCTACTACCAGTTACTGCCTGCTGCTGTGCAGAATTGTTTTGAAAGCACTGTCTGGGTCCAAGACAAAGAACATTCAGTAGTAGTTGATGACTGTGGGTGGCTGAAACAATTCAGTTAAGTCAGTCAGATCAAGAGCAGCTAAACCTTTTCTACTTGGGCATCTAAAGCCTGAGACACCCTAAATATCTAGTTTCTACCTGTAATCCCAGCCATTGAGAAACTAAATTTGCTTCCAGCTTCAGTAGTTAGAAATGTTTGGGAAATTAAATCAGAAATTCCATTCTGAAGAAAAGAACTATCTGAAAGTTACTGGACAGGTAAGCAAACCCAGATACTAACTTCAGCAAGCTTTGATTTACTTCTTCTGCTTCTCAAGCTGTTATTGCTTATGGTTTAGCGACATTTATGTGACACATTTTGAGGAGGGAAGAAGAAACAGAAGGCCTATTTGTGAACATGATGATTGATAGGTTGGCTCTTCTGCTCTTTCTGCTGCTATAACTTTACCTCCCTGCAGACACAAGTCAGCTCAGAAGCAGCACCAGACACTGTAAACACCAGTGTACTCCAGAGCTGCACATCAAATGGAGCCTGGTGGCTTTACGTTTTGTAGTGGGACCCCACAGTGTCAGGTAAAGAACCTATTGCAGTTGATATTGTCATCAAGGCATTCACAGTGTCCCTCTGTCACCTGAACACTCTGAAGAGGCACTATAAGGTCTTTTCTCCAGACAGATTTACAGAATTGTAGGGGCTGCAAGTGACCTCGAGAGATCATCGAGTCCAACCCCCTGCTAAAGCAGGTTCCCTAGAGTAGGTCACACAGGTAGGCATCCAGACAGGTCTTGAATTTTGACAGCACCTTGACAGGTCACCTCCTTCATGAACTGGATAGAAACAGTATCAGAGGACTCTCCTCCACCATGAAATTCAGCTGAAAGTAATCAATGTTACAAAATGTTGGGATGAGGGGACAGTGACATAGAACAGCTGTATTTGTTTAAAAACAAGGCTAAAAACTAAATAGCAAAAGTACTACCAGCCATACCTGATTATACCAAGAGGGTCTAAAACTTCCTCCTCTTCTTCTTCTTCCTCCCCTTTTTTGGTATCTTCCACTGATGAAAGCTGTGAGATTAAGACAGGTGTTTTCTCCTCTTTGAAAAAATCCAATGCCTCACTTTCTTCATCTTCTCTCTCCTTGTCATCAGGAATGTTTTTACCCTTGAAGTCAAAGGTACTAGTAGATTTTGTTCCTGCAAAACATCATAAAGGTGCAAAACTAAGTACATGGGATAACAACCGTTTTATTTAATACTTGCACCTGTTCCTGATACTTTTGTTTGGGGAACGAAGAATATGATCAACTTTTGTGAAACTCTTGCAAGATTCTTGACTATCCCTACTATTCACTGATGTGAATGATGATATGTCTGTTCACAGATTTAAAGTGGTTAAATAGAGAAGGACAGAGGAACTTCATCTGAGATGTAGCAATGTATGTCTAATCTCCTTATTTATATTCCTTCTGTAGTCCATGGAAACAATACAATTTCTACATGGTGATTCACCCCATCCAAAAAAAGCTGTCTGAGAAGGAATTTTCCTCTGAAGTGCCTGTTTCTCTCCACTGGCTACAAAGAGGCTGTAAATATTCTGCTTAGATGTAGGTAGCTAACTTTTACATAGCTAGTTGAGCTGAAGTCCACTTTTTGTTTCTAATTGAATTAATTTAGGCTAAAATGAGAGCACCGGGCAGCCTGAGTTTCCAAAGCAGTTTTTCAATTTACACTGAAAACCAAAACCTGAATTTCTAACTTCCTTCAGCATGCAAATTCAGCAAACTGAATAGTGATTTGACCAAGTCTTCTCACCATACTTGTTATACACAAAGACCAGAAGAATGAGAAGGGAACTATTCCTTCCTATGAAGTTTCTGGATGTTCATGAAAGCAATTTAAAATAATGAGACTAGCTAAAAATAGGATAACGAAGACCACAATAAAGAAAATTCATGGTTTCATCCTTTTGACTGTTGAAATGACACTTCATGGAAGATTTGTCTCACACTTTTTCACGCTTGCATCAGCCAAACCACTCAGGGCAGACTTTGTTGACTGTATGTGGGTGTCTACACTGAGCAAATGGTCTTATACTGTCTATATAGTCAAGAGAGCACTGGTCAGGGTAGGCAGTAGATGTTATTATCTTATCCCTGCAGTCACACGTGGTTTACCATGCTGATTCTCCCTATACAACCCTGAATATATTGACCACGTCTCCAAAATCTGTAAGGAAAGTGTACACAGCTAGCTGGAGGATCAGCAGTGTATCTACCGAATTCCCCCTGGTTTGGTAGGGTGATACTTATATTATTCTAAGGCAGATTTTGATGACCAGGTCACATTACTTGCACCAATCTGTCCACAGCATAAGGACAATCCAGACTAATTCAGTTGTGGACATGTGCACTGTGTGCAGGTTAATCAGCATGCTAAGGTAATCAATGGGAATTCTGAATTCTCTATGCAAGGGACCTACACTGCCACTGCAAAAAACCCAGACCAATACAAAAACATACACTTTTCCAAAATCAGTTGTTCACACACGGTAACTTAGTGCTAGCACCTCGCAACTTCACTTCCTTAAAACTCACGCTACGCTGAGAAGCTTTCACAGCGCCAAGCTAGAGTATTCCCTGCTCGGTAGCTCCCAGCTGAATTAAGAGCCGAGAGCCCATCTGTTTCATTCATCTGATGACTCCCTGCTATGCCCTAGGAATGTAAGGAAGGGCCGATATGAATCACAGAGTGGCAGCAAGACCTGGGCACGAGGTCAATTTAAAAAACAAAACATGGCCAGAGAACGTGTTTAACTAACACAGCATCTGACTTTTACTCAGATTTTTCTTAGGGTCAGCAATTTTCTTCAGGACCCTCTTCACCAGGGCCCAGAAATTTTATTAGGAATGAAAAACAGACAAAACATAGAACTAAGGGACGCCGTGCCCTGTCCCTTTATGGTCCATCTCCTCACTGACAATATATAATTATTTAGCCTTCTAGCTTACATGTTTGAGTCACAGTATTGGTATATGCATAAGGGAAATCAGAGACAGAGGTATAGTACTTTCCAACTGGTATTAACCCTTCTGCATGAGGCATGTGCCCACTGAGAAGAGGGGAAAAACACAGGCACACATGACTATGCAGCAATGCAGATACACAAGAAGATATTCTCAGTGACAGCCTTTAGTCTGGCATTTTCTAGTTCTGACTCCCCGAGTCAAGAACTTAGAAACACTTTAATCAAGCACATCCATGGGAGGGGGGACACTCGTGTCTTTTAGTTACCTAAAAATTCCAGTAACTCAGGACTTGTTGCTAGATCCTTGTCTTTTGAGATGGATTTCATGATGTCATTGAACACAGCTCTTCGTTCACAGATGTCAGATTCCCCCACGAAAAGAACTTTTCTAGGCAAGAGCGGAAGAGAAGCCTGTGGATACCGTGCCGCCAGCCTCTGGTACAGCCCCTCTATCTCACTGTACTTCTTGGAAACCTGCAACAAAACATGCTGCCTGAATTAAGTTTCTTTACAGGGGAGAGTTGAACAGCAAGCAGCAGTTGCAACATTAACTGTTAATGCTGTGAAACATTATGAAGAGGAAAAACATGTATTACCAAGGAGCTTTGCATACGGCCTAGTAAAAACCTGCTGTCTGTGCAGTGAATCCCCAAGCACTGATGCTCTTCTAATTCTGTTATTAAAGTCCGTTCCCAAATGGAACTGAAGTTCATTCCAGATACCCAGTATCCATTTGTCTGACTCACCAACTAATGAAATACTGGGAAGGTGCCTGTACCAGATACATGCTTTTCTCTGCCAGAAAAAAATCCTTGTCTACTAAACATGAGCTATATGATGGCCAGCCCTGAGACAGGAAGGAAGAGAAGCCCAGCTAGGCAGGTATCTGATGGAGAAAGCAGCCTGAATCTCTTCACCATCAAGTCAGAACATGCATTTCTCAGCCCTGGTGGGTTTCAGTGCCCTTCTGCCTGTTGAGGCCTAAAAAACTGGCATGTTTGCTGCCCTGCAGAATACCTAATATAGGAACCAAAGGGCAAAGCTCTCAGCTGACCCCTGGCTATTGATTTTATCCACGAGAAAGCAAAACCTAACAACTTGGACATAATCTAGAGGTTCTTATACAGGGAGAAAATGCCAACAGAGGAGTCATGTCTTCTGCAGATAAATACAGGAAGCCTGAAGAGAAAAAAGGTCCAAGATATTACAAGAAAAGCAATAACCATGGGAACACTAGTGAGAACTGGGGTGGCTTTTATGCCACATTAAGTTTTTAATTCAGAACCTTAAAGAAAAAATTAAATTAGCACACAAAACCCACACATAAACAAAACATTATCTCTAACTGACATTACTGTTGTAATGGAGAGGGACTGCCATGGTCTGTGACTGTGGTATTATACAGACATTCATCATGGCCCTTCACAGCCCTGTAATCTACTAATGTGCTTCAATGGATACACAGGTCAAAAACAATCACACCAGAAACTAGTATCAGTGGAGTGCATATGGACAGATCCTCAACTGGGTTCTGTTCTTACACTCCTGCAACATGCTGTGGTTTAACCTGGAAGGCAGCTAAAACAACCATGCAGCCACTCGCTCACTGCCCCCCGACAGTGGGAAGGGAGAGAGTATTGAAAAAAAAAAAGTAAAACTGGTGGGTTGAGATAAAAAACCCACTCTAAAACACCAGAAAAAAAATATGATGATGATTATGATTATTAATATAAAAGAATATATGAAACAAGTGATGCACAGCACAACTGCCCACTATTCCTAGATAGTTCCCATGCTGCAACCCTCCCTGGCCAGCTCCTCACAGCTTATATATGGAGCATGATATTTTATGGTATGGAATATCCCTTTGTACAGTTTGGGTCAGCTGCCCCTTCTGTCTCCTCCAAGTTGCTTGTGCACCTCCTGCAGAAGGCTCACCACTCCTTGCTGGCAGGGCCTGGGAAGCTGAATAGTCTGTAAGTGTAAACACTGCTTAGCAACAACTAAACCTCAGTGTGTTATCAACAATACTATCACCCTAAATCCAAAACACGGCACAATACCAGCTACTAGGATGAAAATTAACTCTATCCCAGCCAAAACCAGGACACATATGTTGGTGAGCTCTAGTGGAATGGATTCCACTTGAGAGACTCAAGCACCACAATTTGGGATGGAAGAACGTTGAGTTCATCCACCAAGACAGTGATAAAAGAAAGTCAATCCAACAAAAAGCACAGAAGTAGAAGGGAAACAAGTTACAGATTAACTCAGAGTCCATAAATTGCATCTATACTGGCAAACTAAACAGTATCAGAACATATTCACAGGCCCTGAAACCTGAGGGTGTTTATTAGGAAGCTCACAGTGTCTACTGCAACCTGACATTGTCCAGCACATTTTTGACTCTGGGCAGCTAGCACTCCCCCAGGTAACTTCTCAGTTCAAGACTTAGCCTGGTGCAGAGAGCACTCAGCAGCCAGTTTGGGTAACAATGCCCACTGCAGATGGTAAAGAAGTTTCACACTATGGATGGAGACAGACAGTGATAGCTACCCTCCAGGACAGAGAACAGGTCCTGACATTAACAGACACATCTTGACTAGCTTATTAAATTAGCATAGGCATAAAGAGCAATAATCTCCTTAGTTTTCATGCTTCCCTGCCTTTTGCAGTAATTATCACCTTGATTTGAATTATCAAGTTGATTTGAAAGATGTGCATTTCAGCTGTACATATTCACTAAGGGCACAGCATCTAGTCACAAAAGGCAGGCAGCTCCACAGGAAAGATCTGAAGCACAAAACCCAAACCTAAGTCAACAGAAAACCAAGAATTCTTGACTTGTCTCCTGCTAGCAAGAGAAGTCAACGTAAGCAACAACATGCAGGGTCGGATATGCAATTCAGCAGTCAAGCACTCAAATATAACACTAAAGAGATATTCCCAGAATAAGACAATGTTCCCTTTGAAAGATACCCCAAAAAGAAAGACTAAAGAAATTCTGGAACTTCTGAACAGCTGTACATTTCTAGTTTGCTAGGTACTAATAGCACTGCCAACAGAGTAACCAACCAGAGCCCCTCCAAAAATACTGTGTAAGTGCAAATGCAAAGGCAGTGAGTACTTTAACTGGTACTTTTTCAAAATAAAAACAGTGTTTCCTTGCACCCAGAAAAAAAAAAATCTGATTTGTGATAAAAGTTTATCATCCAATTAATTTCAATAATAACAAATTAATGTCTGAAAGCATCACGAGACAGCAGGCAATCAACAAGACTGTGTCAAAACCAGCTGTAAAATACTCAAAAAGTAACACTGAACTGACACATACAAAGTTACTTCTTTCCCCACTTAATTTTCACTCCTTCTCTATCATAGTTTGTAAATTATTCATAAATCCCAATTTATGTCTAATTACACCACTGAACCTAAAGAAAATGCACGCCCCCACATCCTATTGCTAATTGAGCCTTTGTGAATCCGCATGGGCTTTTGAACAACACCAGCCCTAACAAACACGCGACACAGCACAGCAAGTGTGACAAGGCTGAATCCAAAGCCTGCTAACCCGCTCCCCAAAGCCCGCAGCACACCGTGCAAGCAAAACCCAGCAGTGTGGGGGTGCCCTCTGCTGCGAGATGTTAAACCTCCAGCCTCAACCGTTACTGCTTACCTCAACCCAGTGCTGCTCCTTGCAAGGTCCTGCCAGTTGAGGACCTGCCTGCTCTCCCTCCTTTCTCAAACCCTGGCTGTCATGGGCTCCTCTACATCTTCACTCAACATTACTGCCACCTTTACCGTGGGTTTTGGTGCTGGAAATTCAGGAGTAAGACCAGCTGAATCCAACAACATCAGACTGATGCATTTAGAATCTCAAAACAGTTTGGCTTGGCCAGAACCTTTAAACAACTAGTTCCAACCCCCCTGCCATGGGCAGGGACACCCTTCACTAGCCCAGGGTGCCCAAAGCCACACTCAGCCTGGTCTTGAACACTGCCAGGGATCCAGGGGCAGCCACAGCTTCTCTGGGCAACCTGTGCCAGGGCCTCACCACCCTCACAGGGGAGAATTTCTTCCTAACATTTAATCTAAATCTACCACCTTTCAGTTTAACCCTATTACACTTTGTCCTAACCCTGATAAAAAGTCCCTCTCCAGCTTTCCTGCAGACCCCTCTAGGTACTGGAAGGTCTCTCCAAAGACTTCTCCAGATTGAACAAGCCCAATTCTCACATCCTGCTTTCACAGGAGAGGTGCTCAAGCCCTCCCATCATCTTTGTGGCCTCCTCTAGACTCGCTCCAGCAACTCAGTATCTTTCTCGTGCTGCGGACCCTGCAGTACTGCAGGTGGGGTCCCACCAGAGCACAGCAGAGCAGAGGTGAAGAACCACTTCCCTTGACCTGCTGGCCACACTTCTGGTGACATGGCCCAGAATACTGTTGGCTTTCTGGCCTGCACACACACATGTGGCTTTCCCTGTGCCAAAGCAGCAGCACCTTTCATGGTGCTGGCCAGGTCTGGCTGGGCGCGTTTGCCCAGGGTATGCTCTCACACCTCTCCAGCCAGGAAGCACTGCTATGCTATGATAATTCTGGACCCTTTCAATTTGTCATCCTCTGACAATTTTCCAGCAGAAAGGCCTACCGGCACATAACAACATTAAATCTTTCTTTTCCTGGTTACCGCTCAGAACCCTTCGAAAAGAGTCAATAGATCATGTGGCCTACAATATCATGAGAAAAAAAAAAGCTCCTCCAAAGGCCATTTTATCATTCCTATTAAGTAAACAAAGTTTTGTATGATAAATACACAACATTTTTTTCTTCTGGTGCCTGTAATTCCTCCAGGTCTTGATCCTCCATTTATCCTCTCCCCCTCCATGCCTCTAATTGAACTCTACGAATACTGTGGAGCTAAGCCCTCACCACCTGTAAGTCAGCCTGAGTGCATTTACTTCAAGGAGTTCTACCAAGTCACAATATCAAAGGCTCAATCCACTTCAAAGGAGTTAATCATGCAAATCATACAAATACGATAAAGCATGTGCATATTTGCCAGGTCAAGACCCTATTTGCCTGTAACAATTAACAAACAACACAGAACAGAAAGAGACAAGGATGGGTTTGAATATTTTTTTGCACAAGGAACAAATAAGTAAGTTGAATATGATCAAATATAGCTAGAAGGTTAAGAAAACCACCAGGAAGTTCAAAGGGAATGCCTGAAGTTTGCTGCTAATCCCTCAAATCTCATGCATGTGCCTTGCCCCTTATTTCAGGAGAACCTCATGCATGAAAGTACTCACACCAGAATGCCTGCAGGATACAAGCCTGGGACTCTCAGATGTTCAGAGGAGAAATTGATCCCACTCAGTATTAATGGGATTTCATGCCTCCTTTCCCTAGGCTCCTTTTAATGCCCCATTTCTGACCTCAAACTTGTCTTCATATGCTTTATATTTACTGTAAGGATTTCAGTGAAATAAAGACCTCAGAGCTAACTCAAGCCCTCTGGCCAGCCAAGGCAAACCAATGAAGAGCACTCTTGATTTTACTGTACTTGGTTACATACTTACGGCTACTGGGACTTGCTTTTTACAAAGCCCAGGTCTTAACACTGTCACAAAATGGAGGTGCAGCAGCACTGTCCCTTATACAAACACCAGCTCTGGATTCAGGAATCAAAAGCATCCCTTCTCACAGAGCACAAACCAAACTTTCACCTGTAGACTCCCAGTTCAAGCCACACCAGAATTAATGTTGCTTGGTGACCTCATGGGTATGCATTATGGTGGATTTTAATTACATGACCACATGCTGTTCTCCCAACCTGTTTTCCCCAGCAGAACAGCAATCACTCTACTATTTCTTTTTAATCAACATGAATTCTTAACAGCTCCTGAACCTATTGCTACACTGAGCAGGGATTTTTTTTCTTCCCTCTCTCGCATCACAGTTGCAATGTGAAGGAATTCATCTTCAAAACAAACGTATATGGTCGTGAAATAGTGTCTCCAATAGTGTCCTGAGGTCCACAGAAAGAAGGACAACATACACAAACAGGCAGGCAATGATGAAAACATACATAAATACGCACGTGTAGTTATGCTTCCTCTTTTTATGAGGAGATGACAGTTCTATAGTAAATTCTTCCCAAGACTGTGCTGTGTCTATCAAACACTAGTAGGTATTTGCTCAGCTTTGAAAAAGAGCCTGACTAACAAATCTAACTTGTAAAAAAGAAGCAAACTGGACACAAGTAGAAAGAGAAGGCACTACAGACTGCGTGGATTATGTTACTAAGGCTAGGAAGAGAGCAGTTAAATGCTAAAAAAGGCAAGATGTGTCTAGGAGAAATGCATATAAGATAAATACAGCATTTTCTTCTCACAGAAAATGGCAGATCTACAGGCAATAATTATATCTCCCCTTAGCAACAGTGCCTCTGATGTGGTACCAAAGACAAAAACAATTTTATTGTTCAAATAGGGCAAGAGGATTCTGACCTTTGAAAGGACTGCAGCTGAATTTTCCTTCAATTATCAAGTATAAGTACAAGGTTAAGCAGTTTTAGGACCAATTTCTGTTATTTTACCAGGAGCTTTTTTAAAAAATAAAACTATCCCTCCTGTTTTTAAGAATTTGTATCTGAAAGCTATCACAGTAAATAATTTTCTGTTATTAGAACCACTATGACACTTACTTTGCATAGACTCACTGAGGCTGGGGAACAGGGAATTCTCTATTTCAGACCCACAGTAAAGGCTAATACCTCCACAGGTCAGATCTGAAATCTCTTTTTGACGTTTGTCCACTTTCAGTCACAGTCCTGTAGCGTATGTCGAACCAGCATGGTCTAAATGGCAGCCCTAAGATCATAGCTAGCTTAGAGGACACTTCTGTCCTGCTCACCATCTTCTTCCAGGAGATACAGACACGAACAATAAATGATGCTCAATCACATCACGTCGCTCACTGCATGCAGCTGCTCAAAGCCAGTTTCGGTGCTGCCACCTAGAGCATGAGAGTGTGTAATGCAGCCACTTCACCTGGAAGCGCGTGGAAGAACAGCTAGACAAGTAAAATCAATTATTTTTCTTCTTCTTCTTATCCCTTGAAGGAGGGGAAGAAAAAGAAATTCAAAGGGTCTCGAAACACAAACTTGACTCCTGAGGTAGACAAAATTGGATTAATATATCCAGAGCAATGGAAATCCTACCACATCTACTCATCTTCACCTACCTCTCACCTCCACAACGTGATACTGGCTCCCTCCTCCAGCCTCTCAAATTTGGTAATTTCCACAGCATCAGAAGTAAGTGGCTCTCCTATCCTGTTCACATGCTTGGGAAGGCAGAACAGGCAGACAACTGCTTCTTTTTCCTTCTTCAGACATCTCATCTCACTGTACCTTGCTATAGAGATCTGATGTATGTGACCTACTGACCAATTTAACCTCATTCTTCTCTGCTGCTCCCCAGGCTCACTTAGACTTCACCTGCAAACTGTCTGAGGAAGGGTCATGGTCCTTGTCTGTGCTGGTACAACAGCAGAAGAGGCCACTACACACAGCCTATGGGTGTTGGGATCTGCCTCACGGTTAAAACAGCCGCCTACATTCAGGAGGTGTCTCAGCCCTCACAACAGTGAGACAGTCACTACATTTTTGGAAGACGTAACTGAAACTCAACTCACCTGGCTGGTACCTTGGATGGTGCAGTGTCTCACCTTGCCCTGTTCTAGGACAGTGGCAATGTCATTATGTCCTGTGTCATGTCTGAAAGCCCTATGCAGACATCTAGGATAACTTAGGGTTTCTCACATGGTACCAGCTACACACGTTAAGCAAAGTGGACTCCATCACACTGACAACGCACAGTTTCCTCTCAACAGCACGTCACTGACTGGGATGGGAGCTTAGAAATTCACAGCAAGTGTAGACATCTAATCATAAAGAGCTGATTGTTCTAAAGGCAGACATCTCATGCCATCTGAGCTGCTTTGGGGTATGCAAGGGGCTTGTGTGGGGCAGGCAAATATCATACAGGACCTGTGTATGGAAGATCCACAACCTTTTCTGAAGCAGAAAATCCAAGTGCACCTCCAGTGGTATAGGCAGTGAGTTGCATGCAACTCAACTGGTCCTTAAGCATTTTGGTCTGGAGGTGAAGCACCCCAGCCCAGCTGTCTAAAATGTAGAATGCTTTCTCTTTATGGTCAAAAAAGAGAGGCATCCCCAGGAGAGGAAATACTCTCATTCCCCTTCTCCACACCGACCATACAAGCAGGGACAGACACAGATTAAAATATCTTAATTTACAGAGAGGTAAATTAGGACAGGTGAATCCATCTGTTTCTTCTCATAATACATATAGAAATGACTCACTGTAATGAACTGATGCAAAGCATCCAACCTCAAAACTCCCAGCTCGTGGCTTTAAATTACTGTCACACACCAAAATACATACACTCAGTCACAGTCAGATGAACAAATGTATCTGATGAGATAAATGTCACACCTGTCAGGCTACACTTGTTTTCTTCTCATGAAGAATGAAATGTCAGGAGTTCTGACCAGAGAAGAAGTCAGAAAGATTCACTTCACTCGAGAAGATCAACTCTAAGTGCTAAAAACCCTCCTAGAGAGCAGACATGTGAACAGGCAATCTCAAGAAGCAGGGGGGACACAGTAGGAAGTCTAGTTCTCCTCTTCATAAACAAGATGATTTTAGCTACTTTTTCTTAAGCGAAGCAAACGTTTGATGACAACAGGCCAGTTTAACACACAGAATCATAGAATTACTTGGGTTGGAAGAGACCTTTAAGATCACTGAGTCCAACCACAGCCTAACCCTGCCTAGCCCACCTCTAGATCATGTCCTTCAGCACATCACCTATTCACCTTTTGAACACCTCCAGGGATGGTGACTCCACCACTTCCCTGGGCAGCCTCTTCCAATGCCTGACAACCCTTTCAGTAAAGAAATTCTTCCTGATGTCTAACATAAATCTCCCCTGGTGCAGTTTGTAACCAATTCCTCTCATCCCATCACTTGTTACCCAAGAGAAGAGACCAACCCCCCCACATCTCTGCAACCTCCTTGCAGGTATTTGTAGAGAGCAAAAAGGTCTCCCCTCAGCCTCCTTTTCTCCAGACTAACAAGCCCCAGCTCCCTCAGCTGCTCCTCTCAGGACTTGTACTCCAGACCCTTCACCAGCTTCATCACCTTTCTCTGCTCCAGCATCTCAACATCCTTCTTGTAGTGAGGGGCCCAAGACTGCACCCAGCACTCAAGGTGTGGCCTCACCAGAGCTGAGTACAATGGGACAGTCACTTCCCTACTCCTGCTGGTCACACTATTCCTGATACAGGCCAGGATGTCCTTGGCCTTCTTGGCCACCTGGGCACACTTCCGGCTGGGCACATCAGCCGGCTGTCAACTAACACCCCCAGATCCTTCTCCTCCAGGGAGCTCTCCAGCCACTCTGCCCCAAGCCTGTAGTGCTGCCTGAGGTCACTGTAACCAAAGTGCAGGACCTGGCACTTGGTCTTGTTGACCCCCATAAGGTTGGCCTCTGCCCATCAATCCAGCCTGTCCAGGTCCCTCTGCAGCACCTCAGGTTTAGTCAGGTTCTTTCTTGCACAGAGTTGCACGAAGATTTTACATAAAGTAAGCAGGCACTGCAGCATAAAAAAAAGCAACTCCACATCCTCTTCTCTTGTCTGCCCTTGTCTGGCCCTTCTCCTGTCCTAAAACAAACTTTAAGGGGGCTGTGCAACTTGCAGGTTCAAGAATATGGTATAAATTAATACTAAATAACAAACCCTCAAATACCCATTTTTATCAAGGACCTCAGCTGACGTTGCAGAGCAGCCACATGACACTGGCACAGAAGGAAGCACTGCAGGAGTGAAAACAAGCAATCAGGGACAGGAAGGGAGAACAAAACAAGAACAGACTTATATTATCACTGCTTGTACCATAAAGTTATACATACAGAGGAGTGCAATAAATGTATGAGATCTCCTCACCATGCAACTCTTCATAACATTGACAGATGTGGCTTTATCTGCCAAACAGACTGTGTAACTACCCAGTTATCAGCTATCTCATGCAGAGTAAGAGTTACACTTGGGCCAACGGTCTACCAGATAACCACACACTCATATCACTGTGACATGACAGTTATCCCCAAAACATCTGAAAAGAGCAAATGTTCACAGCATGCAACAGAGTGCATCTCCTTAGAGCCAATGGACAGAGAAAAGCACTTTCAAAAACCATATCAACCCTAACAGATCAAGGGTCAGGGCAAACCTGCTGCAAGATTAATTCCTCTTACTGCCCACGTGATTCTCCTTCCATGCAAGTAAATTACTACATATTTATGTACTGTCACAGTACTGATATGTATATCAAAGAAACCACTTTTGTAACAGGATTTACAAAGAGCTTGTTAAGTTTCTATTTGTTGCCACATAATGCAAAATTCCTTAAAGGCAACAACAAACAGGCAACATTGCTCTGAGCTCCTGGAATAAAAATCTCAATTAATACATTGTAATATTCCTACTGTAGGAAAGGCACAGACTGTATTGTCCTACCAAGGACCCTGACCCAAGAAGGCTGTGATGACGAAGTATTTGCTACATCAGGACCAAAACCGTCAAAGATGATTCAGAAAGAAAGGAAAAAAAAGCTGATCATTAATGCAGCACTGATTAAACATTTACCATAAACTGAACTACATCTTCAGGCTTGTGCTTTGCTGATTTGAAGGCAGCCAGTCGGGTAACGACAACAATGTGATACTCTACATGGCCAGACATCATCTTCCCACGGACTTCCTGGTATTCCGGCACTGACAAGTCCAGTCCCGTGTGCGTGTTCTGAATTTGCCTAGGGAGGAAACACACACAGAGTTCAGGCATTGTTATGAAGACTTTTAACTGATCCTCTCCAAGGATCCAGCTCCAGGCTCAAGAAAGTCAGCGCAAAGATTCCCATTCCAGCAGGACACCAGACAGATCCTACCCCAACACTGTTCCTACTCTGTAACAATGCCAAGTTGGACATGGCCTGCTTCCTATGTTCTATCCCAAAGCATTTGCCACTGGCCACTGCAGAAAAAATGCCAGAAAGATCTAATTTCTGCGAACAGAAGATGGGGTTTCATTCAGAACCGGACTACACTCACAGGAGTTGAAGGTGCTGTCCTACCCAGCAGGGTGGATGAGAAGATCCTGGTGACCTCTCATCACCACCTGTTTTGAAGCAAAGGTCTGTTCACTGCAAGCCACAGCAATCCCTATCCACCCTTCCTTTGTATTGGGACAACCCCAGGAACAGCATAGGCAATATTTATGCCATTTTTGCAAGAAGAATGCCAGGATCTTATTACAGAGCTCACACATCAAGAGTAAGACTGAGCAGCTGTTGTTGTGGCACAAAAAAACAGTATGTTTAATGAAACAGTCTGTTCCAGTAGAGCACAGACCAGAACTGATCAGTGATCCTTTTTCCAAAGTTACCCCTGTGACAAGCCACAGCACTCTCACTGCTGCTGTCACTGAAGCCACATACTTTGCCAGAATCAGGAAGTTTCTCATCCAGAGAAATGAATATTCTCTGAACATACCAACTGTATCCTTCCTATGTGTTTTTAATTAAATCAGGAGGTATTGTTTAAAAAACTAATTTTCTTTTCAGCAAACATTTATTTTGCTGCCTGCTTTTTTTTAACCGTAGCCAGACGTGAATGTCAAGTCCCATTTTCCCTGGACCTCTTGCAGATTACAGAGGCATCTTATGGAATTCTTGCCTCTTTATGAAGTTTAGATTCATTAACACAGATGCCCTTCACCTAAGGGTACAAGAGGCATATAAATTGAAAATACACCTTAAAGAGATTTGAACAACCTACTTTCAAAGAAAGATTCAAAAGACTCCTCTCATCATGCTAAAACTTGACCAGTTCTTTTGAAACTCAAGTCTTCCCAAGAAGGCAATCTCAATATCCAATGCAAAACTGAATAAAAAGCTTTTTAAAGAGAGTATCTCGAGAGCTCTCTATAAATCTGGTAACTATGAACAGGGGTACAGGCCCAATTTTGCACCCAGTCCTCTCTGCAAGACATACTTCACACATTGGGACTTTAACAGCGGCTCTACCATTCCTGAGATTTGCTCTGATTCTGTTGTCAATTTCTGCCAGCTGAGGACTTGGCTTTAATAGACACCATTTTGTTCTCAGTTACATGTTGTTGCACTGTAAACAGAACCAATAGTGCTTATGTATAAAGAAATACACAGTGCCTGGCTTTCTTGCAGCAGTCTGTCAAACCCGTAAGTTACAGTCATTATCCAAGGTTTTGCCTTCTGCAGTGGCAGCCAAAATGTTCGCTCAGAGGACAACCAGCAGTAAAATCAGCTGGATCTGGGTTCTTTAGAACACACCTGCAGCAGAGGAGATTCTCTCCAGATGTGTAGGCACTCAAAAGCTGTGACTGCAACTATGATAGTGAACAGGTCTGTTGGCTGATATTCTGAAGAGACTAATTTCTGTTAACACAGCCACAGAGTATAAATGACAAATTAACCTGCTTTTCACCTCTTATGTAAATAAAAGAAAAACCAACCAAACAAAACCCACCACAATCAAACAAAAAACAAAACAAACACAAAAAACCAAACGAACAAACAAAAAAACACCAGTAAACCATCCTTCCTGAATGGTCATATTTATCTTAGCACACCAATCACAAATACACGCACTGACATGACACTGTACTTCACTGCAAGAGCTGCTGCACCAAAAAGCTCTAAAAACGTCACGAAGATAGGAAGTACCTTACCTACACACAGGATTTTTCATTTAAAGTTGTTAAAAAGTCTCAGCCAAAATGACTGCAATAGAAAGCCATCAGAGGGAAGGGGAACATTTTTATTTGTTTGCTTTACACCTTGTGATCACTTTATCATCTCTCACACAAAACCTAATCATTATTTCCACTTGTTTCTTCTATAGCAACATGATTCTGAGGGTTTTTTAGATATAAAAATTATTCTTAATGAACAGCAATCAGCAGGGAGGCTGAGACAGATGCAGTGTGATATCCAAAGCCCACACTAGTTCCTGTAGTACCTTAGTTTCAAAACAAGCAGCCCCCAGTGTTTTAATTAATTCCTTCATTATTATTCAAATGGAAGCAGCACCTACAAATCCAAGGACAGAATACAGTTTAATTGCATTGTTCATATAAAACACAATTATTTTTACACTAGTAGCTTCCAAAAAGCAGTAAAAGGAGAAAGCTGATTGTTTAAATTGGAAACAGAGGTTTATTGCTTCTAATCTTTATTTAAATCTAGCTTGCATATCTTTAAATTGCACTTTTGCATACAACACAAAGGGATAGGTGAAGAATTCGGCACATGGTCTTTGTGCTTTAATTAATCTGCTTTCTATGCTGAGAGGCCCAGATGGGAGAGTGGGAAAACAGCCACTGCTAAGCGAGAAAGCAAAGTAAGGGATGCAGGCACTGTGACCCGAGAAACTTTATTCCACTGCCTGCGTGGTCAGGAGAGCAGACTCTGTACTTTCTGCCTTGATAAAATCAGCCTGATCAACAGCACCCAGCTCAAACAACACCCTTCTGTGTATGACTTCAAATCTAATGATCCAGGTCATACTAAAAGAAGAAATAAAATACTTGTACAACTAGTTTACTCACTAAAAGAAGGCAAAATATCAGACAAATTAGCTAGCAAATGTTTTATTTCTTTGTATAGTCTAACTAGGAGTATGCAGATTATTTACTTATATTACCATAGCAACTAGGAATCCTATTCCCAAAACCAGTATACATAGAGTGAAAAAGGTCACAACTATACTGCTGTCATCTCACAAAACAGAAAATATATTCACTTGCTAAAGCATTAATCCCACACCTACATATATATCAATATTATCACTGATATTTCAGTATCAGTGGGACAATTTGCAAATGGTAAAGTCCAGCGACTATAAGTGCAGGTGTTCAGATTTCCATTTCCTAGCCTGAACCTAATCAGGGAATCACAGAATGTTAGGAGTTGGGAAGGGACCTCAAAAGTTCATCCAGTCCAACCCCCTGCCTGAGCAGGGTCACCTAGATTAAATCACGCAGGAACATGTCCAGATTGGTCTTGAATGTCTCCA
>VXBZ01008222.1:37191-52938 GCA_013399135.1 Heliornis fulica
GTAGCCACACCACAATAATACAAAAACAGTTTTACAAAACATGTTAAGTCACAACTTTTGAAGGTTCAAGGCCGCCCCTCTAGAGGAAGACAGATCCTGATACAAGCAAATATTTAAGGACTAAATTAGTGGCTTTGAAGTTAAAGTACCTGAACTAGTAGCTACTTATGTGCTGAGTTGATGTGTGAAGCAAACCCCAGCTACATCAACAGCTGTTTCTCGTGTCACTTCTAATACGGAGCTATATTCATGTGGTCACAAATATCTCAAGGAGATAAAAAAAAACCCAAGAGATGTCTCTAGCGTTTCTCTGTAAGGTGGCTACAAGTGTTTTCATCCAGATAATTTTCTCTTGAAGGGTCGTTTGCCACATCGAGGAAAATATAGGTTTTAAAATTCAGTGTGACTGAGAGCAGCACCACTACCCCCACCTAAGGCTCGGATCCATGAGGCGGGGAAGCAGAAGACACTTATTTTGCCCACCCCTGGCCTAACTTCCAGCCAGATGGGCTCTGCGGCCGGCGGGCACAGGGGACTGCTCTGCGGGAGACACTGCCGACACCGCACCTCAAAGAGGTCAATTTACACGGCAGGCAGAACTGTAATTCATTCTGACCTGCCTTGAAATACCCATGAGGAAAATACGTTTCCTGAGGGTGGGATCACTTTGCGTCCCCAGCCGTGTCAGTGAGGACGGGAAAGTTGCCGCAGGAGGAAAAGACGCCATGGACAGTGTCACACAGGACGGGCGGGACGAGAACTTCCCGTCTGTGAAACGCCACATGCCTCGTAGAGCCAGCCCGACAGACCGAGGTGTCCCGGGGCAAACCCACGCACCAGCAACCCGCCGTCCCTCGGCTTCCCCTCAGCGCCCGCCTCCCTCGGCCTCGGTTCAGCCCGCCATCGCCCCTGCTTCCCCTCAGCTCCACCGCCCCTCGGCTTCCCCTCAGCGCCCGGTCCCCCGTCAGGCGTCGCTGCCCGCACTCCTTCCGTGCCCCGGGACGGCTGCGCCGGCCCTGTCCCGCGGAGGGAAGGCCGGATATGGGCGGCTCCGCCTCGGCAGCGCCCGTAACGGCTGGCTAGGCTGAGGAAGGCGACAGCACCGGCGACAGCTCCCCCTTCCCGGTACCTGGTGGTGACCAGCACGGCGGGAGCAGAGCTGTGCTGCATGGTGCGCGCCCCGAGCTCCGGATCGGCTCTGGCCGTACGAGGTGTCGCCTCCCTTTCCTCGGGTTGGCAGTGGGGGCCCTACCGGATGTTCGCCGACGGGAGGCTTCGGTGCGAACCGATCGCTGGGAAGGGCGGGGAGGCAAAAAAACGTCCGGCAGGAGATGAAAAGGAAGCAACCAAGTCGTAGTCGGCAGGATTCGAACCTGCGCGGGGAGACCCCAATGGATTTCTAGTCCATCGCCTTAACCACTCGGCCACGACTACCCCGATGAGCAGATATGCTGGCACAGAAGCTCCAGTACCTTCTCTCCGCTCCCCGATGGGACAGAACCACCCCCGTGGCAGCCGTGCGCTCTTCTCCTGAGTGGAAACAGCTTGAGCGCCCTTCTTTGCCTCGCAGTAACCGGCACGGCGCTATTCGAGAGCGTCACCTGCAACAGAAGCCAGCCCGGAGACTGGGTGCCTCCGCCGCGGCTGCCCTTTGCCCTCTGCCGGGTCAGGGCGCTGCAAATCCCCGGGCCAGCAGCGACCCAAGCAGTCGCTCGGGTGCCCCTCGCCGACACCCACAGCTGGCCTGGGGAGCCCAGTTCCGTCTTCACGCTTCTGGGTGCACCGGAGAGTCGTTTCTCTCTCTTGGTGCTTCGCTGTGCGGGTGTGCAGCGCTTCTGCAGGGAAGCACCGAGGGAAAAACTGCACCAAGCACCGGTTTGGGCTGTCTGCTGCTCACACTTCAGTATCACAGCACAAAACTGGGGAGATACAAGGGGCTGGAGCCCCTCTCCTGTGAAGACTGAGGCCTTGAGCAGCCTGGTCTTGTGAGAAGTGGCCCTGCCCATAGCGGCGTGGGGGGCTGGAATCTTTGAGGTTCCTTCCAGCCCGAACCATTCTGTGATTCTAAGACAGGCTGAGAGAGTTGGGCTTGTTCAACATAGAGAAGAGAAGGCTCCAGCAAGACCTAATTACGGTCAACCAGTACTTAAAGGGGTCCTACAGGAAAGCATGAGAGGGACTGTTCACCAGGGAGTGTAGTGATAGGACAAGGGACAATGGCTTCAAGCTGAAAGGGCAGGGTCAGGTTAGATGTTAGGAAGAAATTCTTTACTATGAGGGAGGTGAGGCCCTGGCACAGGTTGCCCAGAGAAGTTGTGGAAGTCCCATCCCCGGCAGTGTTCCAATCCAAGACCAGGTTGGATGGGACTTTGGGCACCCTGGTCTAGTGGAGGGTGTCTCTGCAGGAGGTTGGTACTGGATGATCTTCCAACCCAAAGGATTCTGTGATTCTATGATTCTAATATTAGAAAAGCATCAGAAACCAGCTGCATCAGTGCAGGTTGCCCAACAGACTATGTATCACAAAGTGTGCCTGCAGTGGGGTCCAGGGGTGCCCCCAGAGAAGAGCATCCCCTAAAAGGGGACCTGGTTAGTAAATTAGGGCTTTTCATCCTGGAAACAAACAGCTGGAGAAGTCAGGGATGTGATGGAAGTCTGTAGAAACCAAGAGATCCAAAGCTGTCACATACGGAATGGTCTTTTGCTGCTTCTGGTTAAATAAGAAGTCTGGAGCATGAAACTGAAAACAAACAAAAAGAGGAGACTTTGTAAGTAGAGTTCCTTCCTACATCCCGGTTGTTTTCTCTCCCTGGCTATTGCCACTGGAAACCTTTTGTTAAGCAGAGTATAAATATGACCACATGGCCACAGCCTTCCTGGTGCAGGAATTGTGGTTGCCAGAATTGCTGCAAATCACTGGAAAATGCTTTTGAAACACAAAATGCTCTTGTGTGGCCTCTGAAGGGTTAAAAGCTCTGGTCTGGAGTTTCTGAAAGCATAGGTATATCCTAAATAGTTATATGTCTAAATGAATTACTTCTGTAGTGTCATTTTTATCCTAGGTTGGCTTCCTGGATAATCCAGTTTATTCAAGTAGTCACATGGAGTAAGCCTGGAGTTTGCTGCCTGAGACAGCAAAAAAAGAGTGGGACCTGAGCCACGAGCCCCCACTGAGGTTGTGCTTGTCACATTGACTGAGCAGTGTCTGTCCAAACGTCCCCAAATAGTGTGAATGATGTGTGAAGATGCTTCAAAACCTGCTGCTTTTCTCCTTAAAGGGAAGTGTCTTCTCAAGCCTGGCATGCTGCTGGACTTCATCTTTGACCTGGAGAGGTTGTGTGCACTATCTTGGTATGCACACGAAGAAGTGACCCCAAGCACCTAGAATAGTTACCTCCCAAACACAGGAGTAATGGAGAAGCCAGATTTTAAACAAAGAATTTAAAGAGAGATACATAAACACTCCATAACTGGTGTAGCCTTTTCATAAGTAGCTGTTTCAGTCTTCACCATCATTACAAAATCATTTAGCTGTCATTTCACAGAAATAAAAGGAAAATTTGATGAGTTGTCCTCAGAACTCAATACTCAGAAGCCTAATGTAGGTAAATTCCAACTGCAATACAGTAACTTTATACATCTAATTCTTTCGGGACACCTTTTGCACATCTGGCTTCAATAATACACTTCTGCTCAGCTGGGAGCACCCATATGTAATCACCTGATGGCCTGCAACCTGAGCTCACTTCCAAGACCAAAAATGGTTTCCACTCTCCTCCCACAGCACCTATGTGCTCTTCTACCTGCTGACTGTGCATGCAGGTGTTTCTTTAAACATGAGGAGTGCTGGAAGGTGGTGCCTCAGGGAAGGGGTTGGGATGTTGCCCTGCTCTCTCTGCATCCCCATCACCCTGCACCGTTCCTGCATTACACCTTTACCTTCAGCGTCACAGAGCAAGAAGACCCTGCTTTGAACCACCGTCCCAGACACTCAACACAGCCCCACAGTGAGCAGATACTGCGGACACAACGCCTCAGACACCGAGGTGAGCGTGGCTTCGGCTCGGGGCTGGTGAGCATCAGTGGGGTTTGCCTCTGGACTCATTTTTCTGTCCGCTAGAGAGCACTCAAATACAATCTATAGACTGGGGACGTGTGGCTGCTGCTAACAGCAACCTCCAGCTGTGCTTCGCCCTTTGGGAGCCAACTGCCCAGCTCCTGTCCAGCACCTGTCCAGCACCGTTGCCTTGCACAGGCGATCCCACTGACCCTCAGATCAAAACCTGACTCTGGGACCAGTCACACTGCAGAGATGAAGCCAGACAGTGGTATTACCTTGTTTGCACCTAGTGCTGATGTTTGTATTTACTTTTTATACACAGTTTTACTAGCTAAACTGTAAGAGCCTTATACATAACCCAGAAGCATTTTTCTCAGCCACCTGCCTCAACATGAATAGGGTTGTGGGGAGCCAAGTGGGAGGGGACAGAAAAAGGGGAAGAAGAAAGAAATGTGAAACATTAGAAATCATCAGCCTACAGCTCCAGTTCTTCATGATCTCTCCCTGTACCTGGCAGGGGCTCTTCAGATCATTCTCCATACACCAGCCTGGGACAGGACAGACAAACAAATACATGGAGGAATGATGGAGATGCGGTAACGATCCCATTCCCCAGCACTTGTTCTCCTTTGCCAGGCATGACTCAAGACCTCTTCCCTCAGTTCTCCCTGTGGCAACCTAAAAAACACATGAAGGAGGTTCTTGAAAAGACTGAGTCAAGCTCAGAGTGCTTGGGAGCTGGCAAGTGGCTGAAGAGCTTATGACCTGATGCCTGTGAGTTAGCCAGGTCTTCTGCAGAGCTTATGGTCCCATGCCCATGACATAACTGACAGCAGGTCCTGGCCTCCTTGGGGAACAGCTTGGTGCCAAACTAGGGATCTGTTTGATGAGCTGGCAGTGGGAAACACTATTGGTGTGGAGTGTGTTGGAGGAGAGCTGTAGAAGACACTCCAGTCCTGAGAGGTGAAAGGGGTGGTCCTCCCAGTCCCTTCAGCTCTGGCTAGGACATAAAAAAGTAGTCTTGCACCAGATAGCCTTCACCACATGTGCTGGGGGACTGCCTGTTAAATTACTGAGTGATTTGTGTCTGGGGTCTGTTTATTCTGTTCACTGAGTTTGATGCAAGTGGACTGCAGCCCCACATTTTAATACCCTTCAGTTCCTTGTGAGGGCACAGGGGGACAGGGGGTCTCGGTCTCCATCAGGGCCAGGATATGACCTCATGAACTTGTCTGAGGGTCATGTCTGTCTCCTGGCTGCTGAGCAGGGACCAAGTCCTGCAGCACTGCATCCCTGCCTGGGTGTGATTCTTGGCAGCTAGTGGATTTGCTTTTCATCTCCCCCAAGACAGCAGGCCAACAAAAGTGAGTTTATAATCCATGGGGGAATTGTCCACCAAGTGTTGAATCCCTGGCAGAGGACTCTGCCTGTAACCATGACAGAATAAGGAGAAATCAGAGCCCTGCTTAGGGTATAGTTAAAAATGGTGTGGAAAAAAAGCAAGGGTGGAGGAACATATTTAAAAACAAAATAAATTGGCCATGAAAAACACTGGTTTAAAGCTGAACATGAAACCTTTTTTCAACCTTGATTCATATTGGGAGAAATACGATATTATTTGATTACTACAAAAGGCTGCACTAGGGTAATAGGATTCCAGTGAGATGCCCAGTCACTTTATCGCTCCTAAGACTCTCTGTTTTCAGACAACAATTACAAAACCCAGATGTGAACCACTAGGAGATTTTATATTAGGACTGGGCTTCTCTGTGAGTTTCAAAGGTAGCCAGAATTGTAGATTTAAAGTTTGCTCTTGTTATATGATGTGGTACGGCTGTTGATAGCTCATCAAGGCAGTCTTTTAATCTACACACCTCCTAAACTCAGGATAGATTTATTATAGGGAGAAGGGAGGAGTGTTATATTGCAGTTCTTCATTATGCCTCTTACTTCCCTCCCCCCTTAAACGTTAACCTGTAATATGATGAGCCACATGTCAGGAATAATCTAGTAGAAACCATAGGCAATCCCTGCTGAAAGGTAAACCTGGCTCTTGACCTGTTGCAGCCCCAGAATTAAAATTACACCTTTCTTAATTTTGGAAGTCCTAGGTAAATCACAGACAAATTTCACAGTAGACAGTGAGGAAGAAAAGATTTTGCAGTTTGCCCCAGTTTAATAAAAACAAGCCTTACAATACAGGAAATTGTCCATATTATTCAAAACTACATCTACAGTAGACAGATATAGTCAAGTTATCTTTCCAAAGCACAATGAAAGAAGCACTTCCACAGGTCAGGGAAAGCCAAAGGAACAGTCAGCAAACACACAAGTTTCCAGGCAGACTGACTTTCAAGTGCATCTTCAGCACTCACCTGACCTAAGCTGTTGCCAAAGGACTTGTTTCCCTCCATCCCATAAGATAAGTTGCTTATATGCATGCTAATTTGTTTGGCTGGAGATAAACAAGAGCCCGAGGTCTGCTTGGCTTTGATGCTGACTCCTTGTCGTTCATTATCTGTGGGAAATGTGAAGAATCCCCTTTACAAAGACTCTGCCTGCAGGAGTAAGAAAAGGCTGAGGTTCCTGGAGACCCAGGCTCTTCTGCTGAACTACCCATCATAGTGTGGTTCAAGCCAGTTGGGCTAGAACCGGACAGAATCTGTTCCTGGATTTATTTTTACAATTAGGAAACTTTTTAGAGACATTGTTGGAACAATTTCTGGACTTGACTGAAATTCCTGCGAAGAAAAAAAGAGAAGAAGAAAAAGTTTTCTCAAACTTTTTGAATTAGCATGAAAAAGAAAAGGGAAAGGGAGGCAAAAGGGTGTTAGTATGCTGTTCTTCAGCATCTCTTCCTAAAAAATTGCAGTTACTCCCTCTGTTGCTCCGTGTGTCTTCCAGTCTGACTGTCTGCTTCCTGCCTAATAACATTATATTAACCTGATGGCCAGTTTTAAGCCCATACAGCAGCAGAGGAGATGGCTGGACAACTTTCAGCTCCTCCAACTATTGTAAAAACCTGTCAGCTCAGTAGGTGGGAGGCCGGCATTTGCTTCCCTCTAAGGGAAACTCTGGAGCGTAAACTTAGCGGGTTTGGTTTGGCTTGCCGGTAGATCAGTCACTTCTTGTGTACCTCCAGTGTGGGAATGGAGTCTAAGGGAAGTACAATGCAGGTATTTTGGGGAGCTGAGAGGCATTACTTCTGCTGCTGTTTTAAATTCACACATTCACACAGAATCACAGAATGTTAGAAGTTGGATGAGACCTTGTCTGGTTGAACCCCCTGACAGAGCAGATATTGCAGGTAACTATTTTGACAGATGGTAGGAAAGAGAGATTACAGTGTCCTGAACATTTCTTGGTGGCAGAAAGCCAGGATAGAGCTACCTGGTTGTCCAAGGAGAACTGTAAGTATGCCTCTGTCTCATAGGGTGACCACTACAACCAGTTGTTCATACACAGGAGTAGTAGGAGGGTGAATATCACTTCAGGTCACAGAATCACAAACTGGTTTGAGTTGAAAGGGACCTCAAAGCCCATCTAATTCCAACTCCCTGCCAATGGGCAGGATCAATCTTCACTAGACCAGGTTGTCCAAAGACCCATCCAACCTGGTCTTGAGCACTGCCAGGGATGGGACTTCCACAACTTCTCTGGGCAACCTCTGCCAGGGCCTCACCACCCTCAAAGTTAAAGGTTAGGATTTCTTCCTAACATTTCATCTAAACCTACCCTCTTTCGCTTTAAAGCCATTACCCCATGTCCTCTCAAAGCTGTTTAATCCAGGAGATGAGTTTTGCTCACAGATCTTGTACAACAAGCATTTTAGGTCTCATGCTTTGACTCTTACTTAGAAGGAGGCTGGCAGTCAGACTCTGCCATTCGCCAGGTCATGCACATAGGCTTCTGAAATCTGCATGTTTTAATGAAGATATTATTGTGTGCAATCATAAATCTGTAATAAAACAGTAACAGTTTTCCTATCCAGATATACATGGTGAGAGTATTCTTGCTTAAAGTAAGATTTTGGTCTGCTTGGCATCTTCCTCCTTGCTGATCTGGTAGACTTTCTCCATAGTCAGTGAAGAACAGGGTGCTTCTACGACACATTTATGGGAGCATCTGTTTCAGGTGCTCACTTCAAGGCATGATGATCTGTGTTCTGTAAGTGCCAGTTTTTCTTCAGGGGCTATAGGGGAAATGCAGTAACTATCTTCTCTCAGAAAATGACTGGGCTCTAGAGGTTTTTACCTTCTATGTGTAGTGAGCAATTGCATTTATGCATCACTTGCTTTTGTATTATTATTATTAGCAATAATATAAATATACATGATAACATAATAATACTTAATATTATTATTATTAGTAATAATAATACAGTAGTACTAGTAGTTGTTATTTAACACCTCCTTGTTCCATGTCCAAAGTGCTTTTTAGCAAGTGGGCAGCTGCTTGCTGGACAATAATTTTGTCCAGTCATATCAAATAACTTTAAGATGCATTTTCCTTCTGGACACACCCCAAAACAGCCTGTTTTGACTTGCTAACCTGGTGGCATCAATATGCAAACCACAGAAACAGGCAGAGCTCCCCATACACTGCCAAAAGGACCCACACACAGTGGTGTGCTCTTCAAGGATTTCTTTAATATCAGAATTTTTTTTTTTTTATTAAATTCTGATGATCATATAGGGGAATGCACTTTGCTCATGTGCTAAAATAGGCACCTGGGGTTTCTGTCCAGGCTGCAAGGCACCCAAGACATCCATGTAGTGCTGGAGGCTGAGGCAGGACAAGCCCCTCTTTTCTGAGGCAGCAGCTGGAGGTCCAAATGTCTCAGGTGGCTCCAGATGCTCATGTTTAAACATGTAAGATGGTCTCAGGTGCCTGAAACTGCACGTGAGTGTTTAGGTGGGTAGGAACAAACAGGTGGGCAAGGCAAAGCCAGAATGTTGCCTGCATCAAAAAATTAAAGGCAGAAATGTATGTTACCTAAATATGGATGCTCACACAGCCCACAACAACTTGTAGCCTCTGTGAAGAGCTGTAGATAGGCAGTAGTAATATATTAGGACAAGGGTACTGCTAATAGGGCAGTTGACATCCCACCCAGTAATGTGCATCATATTCTTTATCCATGCAGCTGTTGCCTTTATCTTTAGTGGGAGCACAAAAAAAAAAAAATGTACAGGGATGGCAGGATTTAATATATTGCATGTATCTCCTCTCATTACATCTACCTAGGCAAAAGTATGTGGGTAAAGGTCTTCCTCTCTATAGTGAAACAGTGCAAAGGACCCTTAAACAAGATGTGATTTTTCTCATTTTGCTGACTTGAGGGCTCTTTGAGACAGAGCAATGCCACACAAGATATGGAGCTTCACCTGATACACTCATGGTAGAGGCTCTTAACAGCTGATCCTGCAACCCTCACACACTCAGAAGTCCCCCTGACAGCATGGCATGAAGAAGAAGGGATGTGCCCACATAACGTATCCTTTTCCATCTCCTTCTCTTTGATACGATACATACGGGGCTGCTTTACATCGGTGTCACAGCCCGAAGGGAGAGGAACCAGGGCGAGTGGTTTCCAGTCCGCTGGCGCCTTCCACACGTCACCTGTGCGTGGGGAAGGTGGGCTTGGTGCTATAAATCCCTTCGCCGGGAGATGGTGCTCCTGCCCCGGGAGTGATCCCTCCCCGCCCGCCCGGGCACTGCCCGGCGCTCGGCTTTCTGCAGGGCTCGGTCCCACCGCAGCCACCCAGCCCCTCTGCTGAGCTGGGTCGGGGTGTCTCTGTGGGATGGTTTCTTCTCTTGCTACTCAACAGCTGAAGGAGAAAGAGGTCCAGGGTATGAAATGCTTACAAAAAAAAAAGAAAAATCCAGACCCAAAAAGTTGGAAAATGAAAGCAGAAATTGTAGGGTTATAGTGCAGAACTGGACAGGAAGCCAGAAGTCACGATGGTGGTAAAACGTAGTTTATGACCTGCTCAGTTTGCCCCATGGTCTATCCTGGTCTCTGTGGGGCCCTTCACATGAAGCATCTCTCCTAACTGCCAGGTGCCCAGCCCAAATCACCCACATTCCCCCCATCATGGAAGTACAACTGCCCTGGCAAGAAGGTCAGAAAGACACAGTCTTTGAGATCTGGAACAGGACAAGCTGAAATCAAGCAGGACTTTGGACCACATCCTTTTCCCTACTCAGACACTCACATTCTTCCTTCCATACCTCTTCTCCTTACAGCCCAGCCCAGCCTCAAGCAGAGTGAAGGGAAAAGGACAGGGCTAGATCTGAGGGGGTGGCAGGTCTGCTCTGGCCTTCTGCGTGCCTTGGCTGACCTCTATGGCTTGTTGGTGTCCTTGGAGTAACTGTCAAGGAAACCAAAGTTGATACCTCCGGTGAGGTACCTTGAGTTTTGAGCTGCACTTAGGTAGGATGCATCTACCTGTTGATTCCTGAAGGTGATGTCCCTAAAAGGGAAGAAAATCAGTTCTTGGAAAAGGGCTTTCTTTGTTAGACCCTGTCACTGTGGAGAACTGTTGGGCTGACATTAAGGACTTCAGAGTTTAGCTCCATTTGGCTGGTCTACAGCAGAAAATAAAAGCATGGAATTAAGATCATTGGAGTGAATGAGGGATCAGAAGTAGCTGTCTGACAAAGAATAAACAATGCTAAAGGATGGAAAGGGAAAAAAAAAACCCAACAGCACACCTTTCCTTATTCATAGCAGTGAACACCTGCAGCCAGAAAGTTAGGAGCGAGCCACAACTGGAGATGTTGATCAGACTTGGCATTGGGGTGGAAAGCAAAGACCTTGGTTTTGGTGTGGAGAAATTCTGTCTCAAGTGGGAGAGAACTGAGAATGACACGGAAGCTATGAGCAGTGCTGGCTTGGAGGGATGGGGAGGGGGCAGAGAAGGGGTCTTCTGGGAATAGCTGGGAACTGGAAAGATGAGGGTGAAGTACTGTGTGCATTGGTCCCCTCCTGACACTCCCTTGGGTGCCCACTGTCAGATACTCTCCCAGCAAGGTCACACCTTCAGGACTGGCTGATAACCCTGCTCCCAAATTTGAGGTGCCTTTACAAAAGATCTGGGAGCTGTAGGACAAGAAGTCGTTGAGAAATCACAAAATCACAGACTGGTCTGGGTTGGAAGGGACCCCAAGGATCACTGAATTCTGACCCCCCCTACCACAGGCAGGGCCACAAACTTCCCAGACCTGGATCAAGACAAGGTTGCTCAGGAATGCAGTTGTCTGGGAGACAGATGAGAGAAAAAGGGACAGAGTGAAGATCAAAGGGTAAAATATGTAAAAATAAGGGATTGTGGAGCAGAACATGAGGATAACTGTAGGAGAGCACTTCTGGTGACATCTCCCATGGACAGCCAGGGGTTGAGAAGCAGCTGATGTCTTTCTTCACAGGAAGACCAAACCCCTCTAACAGCTGGGCTCCTTGGTTAATGCTGTAGGAATATCCTCTGGAGGTTCAACTCTCTGTCTAGTAACTGTTAATGGGAGGAAGGTGATTAGTTAGGCCGAGAAAGAAGCCAAAATGGAGCGAGGTGAATCCCACCTCTTTCCAACCAGACACTAGCCTAGTCTACTGCTGTGAGGACACTTGGGGCGAGTCATCGCCCCGACTCTGCCTCGGTGGCTTACCACCCTGACAAATGACCTGCTGACTCCAGACTTTTCAAAACATAAATTGACTTTCTAAAGAACTGAGCACTCAACTGTGTTTTGACTTGCAGCCTTCAGGTGGCCTATGTCAGACCCTGTCGACTGGACACTGAATAGGACAATTTTCCCTGTGGGAATGGAAAGTCTAATCCAAGAAGCTTTTGTGTTTCCAGGAGGACTGAATTCTCAGTAAAGCATTTCCATAGGTCTCCTGTCCCTTAGCTAGAGCATTTGAATAGACTGTGATGTGAGACAAGCATCGTTTCAGACATCCAGACTGCGGTGATGTAAGGTCTCTGGGCCTGAAGGACAGCAGCCCTACGGGGTCTTTGAGTCCATCTGATGTTTCATACGTGGACTTTGGACCTTGATTTGTCTTATCTTCCCTGGCTACCTCGGTGCAGACAATCAGGAAGAATTCAGCTTGGCCTCATTTTAAGTAAGTTTTGGAAGGAGTTGCTGGAAGATTTGGAAAGAAAAAAATGTTACTTGCCGAGCTGGCCTTGCCGTCACTCATAGCCATCTTGCTAGAAGACATTCGTTAAGTGAAGCCACAAGAGGCTTCTTGTGTGGTCACTACATGAAAATATGTCTTCCAAATAACCACTAGCACCAAAATTCTGACCATCATGAACTTGCTCAAAACATGCAAATTTGTTTGAGCCTCACTGGCTTAGCTAATGGAAACAACCCCAAACACCTCTAGTTTTAAGCGTGGAGGGGGTTTGTCTCTGTGGTTTGTTTTTATTCCACCAAAAAGTGCTGATGACAGGAAAGGTGAACATCTGTGGAAGTACAGGGCTGTGGGAACAGGGCTGTGACACCAGGTACATGGTTATTGCCTGAGGATTTCCTTTCCAACCACCACAGACAATGCAGGAGGGCAAGCAGGACAGTGCTGGGGACTAAGAGGGATTGGAGGGTGGGAGACTGCGACAGAGGGGACAAGCCCAAGTGTCAGCCAGCAGGGATGATGCCTTTCTCATCATGAAGGAATCAGCATCCCAAATATGTTCCCAGTAAAAAAAAAACAAGCTAAGAGACATAGCTACCCCATTCTTTCCAAAACCCACCCAGAGGGGCCTGTTGGTGAAGGAAGGCAGAGACTGTGGTGGGGCACGGGTGTGAGTTGTTAAGGGAATCGGGATCCCTCCCTGTGATACAGCCATTGGCTTCATATTATTCGGGAGAGGATCTTAGGGGCAAATTAGAGGGAAATGATGTGTCCTTTATCTTCATCGTAGGTTCTGTCAGACTTCTGGTTGATTTAATACTTAGTGGAGAAGGTGACAGGACAACCTCAGAATCATGTTTTTTAGTTCATGCTAGAGGTACCCAGAGGATATGTAAGTTAAGAGAAAAGGAAGATGGAACAAGTGAGCAGAGTTGGGGCTGGCATCACCATCATGGTTGAGAGCCACCATGGTCAGGAGAACATCACTGTACCAACAGGAATGGGTTGTGCCCTCAAGAGGAACTGGTGAACTATTTGCTGGTGAAGCCTAACGGACATAAAATCTCCCTTGGTTATATGGGTGTTTTTTCTGTATAAACTTGCTAATTGAGTTGTAAAATAAAACTGCAGCCTTTCCTCTCCAATTTCTGCTGCTGCAGCAGCGTGCTAATTTGGTTTTGGAAGGGGGCTGGTAGAAGATGGCTCTCTGCCAGCATGAAATTATGCGCAAAAGGTTTGCACTGGGAGAGAAGGCATCCCGTCCTCGGAGCGGGGAAGGGCTGGGGGCAGGAGCTGCCGTGCCGCTGCACAGAGCTGCGGTGGCTTGGGAAGGTCCTGCAGCTGGGCTGGGCTGGGCTGATGGAAATTCAAGAAAGCCCAAAAGGGTTTAGATGAGGCTGCAATGGAGAACAGATGGGAAACTCAGCTCTCGTTCACCTCAGTAGAGGCTGTGTGGCTGAGAGGACGGGCTGCAGGATTTCATGTCTTCCCCCTGCCACAGCCAGGCTGGAATGGTTTCTTGGGTCTGTGTACCCATGTGAGTGGTGTGTGTGCCAGCTGGTGGGGGCATGTGTGCCTGGTGCGTGCAGATGTGCGTGTACACCTCGCTCGGGGTTGTGTGGGTCGGCGCGTGTCTGTGTTTGGGTGTCCATACTGACGGTGGGGACGGGGACCTGGGTCTCATCACCCTGCAACTCGCAGCTCTGCCGTGAGGACAAGGGCAGTGTGGTATGAGCTGCTGCAGGGCAACCTATTGCTCAGCTCTGCCAGCTTGCACCAAGAAGGGATTGGGCCCTGCTGCCCACACTGGGGGCTGAGGACTGGTCCCGGGGCGAAAAAGTTGAGGGGAAGGAAAACAACAAGAAGACACAACCCTGTCTGATGCATCAATATTAATTTAATTTTTAAAAGATATGTGGAAAAAATGTGGTGACAGCTCCAATTCTTGGCAGTTTGGAGAAGCCTGGGGTTCCTCATGTGTGGCAGGTACATGCACCCCAACCTGCTGGAGGTTGTGCAGACCCTGGTGGCCTGGGGCAGGCTCCACACTCACCTTTTCATATCTCCCTGTTGCCTGTTAAAGTGGGTAAGAGAAGAGTAGAGGAAGGGGAATCCTGCACGAGAAGAGCACAGGCAGGAGGCTCCACAAACACTTGCGAGAAGCCTAGAGGTTTATGGATGGGCTTCTCTACCCATTATCTCTACCCAGCTCAACAGTCCTTCCCACCTCCTCAGGCCATCCTTCAATCCTTCCAATGTCTTGCTCCCTTCCTTGGGCAGCACGGGGAAGGGAGCAGTGCTATACCCCACCACGGGGGCATAGGGGAGCAGGGAGTCCCAGTCCAGGGCACGGGTTCAGAGGTGGGGTTAGGAGGTGCAGAACAGGATAGGGATTTTCAGCCTTCCCATCTTTGGGAAAGGCTTCCAAGAGCACTCAGCCCTGGCACTGCCTGTGCTGAGGCTGTGGGGGCACACAGCTGGGGTCCCAGCACCCTGCCTGGGGGGAACGGGTATGCCCGGGGAGTGGAAGGTCTTGCTGGACATCTTTTTAAAGTGACCTTTAGCATCTGAACAGCACCAGGCTGATGGAAGAAAAAGTTAATGAAGCCTTCTTCTGCCAGCCCTTCCTCTGCCTCCTGCCCCAGCCAGGCAAGGGCCCCCAGTGGCCACAAATTACTGGCCCAGTGGTGCCAATGGCACCACTCAAGGCCCCGTGCAAACTGTGCAAACCGTGCAAAGACCCTGTGGGCCATGCAAATACCGTGCAAAGACCATGTGAACCGTGGAAACGCTGTGCAAGGTGCTGCGTGAGCCACGCAAACGCCAAGCAAACACCACGTGAGCCATGCAAACACTGTGCAAGGTGCTGTGTGAGGTGTGCAGATGGCTTGGGGCACACATCACCCCATGCCACATGGGACAGGGATTTCTCAGGACGTTGTCACGGGAGGGAGCTGCCTCCATGGCTTGGCACTATGCATTTGTACTGAGCATGTGGGTTGGCGTTGGAGACCCACTCGTGATAGTGGTGACAAAGCACCTGCAGAATCACAGCAGAGAGAAATCCGAGAGGCTGCAGCGACAAACGCTCGTGAGAAGCGATTGTTTTGGGGGGGGGGGTAACAACCAAAAAAAGCCGTGCTTGTTTTGGCACAACACCTACATTCCTTCAAATAAATCACCGCAGCACTTGTTTTTCTGTTTGCAGAGAAATCGCAACAGACATAACCAGGGACTTAAGAGACCTGGAATAACATCCTAGTAAATACCCCACTTTGTTATTCTAATCGGGACCCAAGGAAACATCTGAGTTTTACCAAGGAAACCCTCCGTGCAAGGCAAAACATGAGCCCGCAGCCCGGCCGGGCCTTTGTTTTGCTCCGGTGTCGGTCTCCCGAGGCGGAATTACCGGGGCCACTGGAGACGCGGGGCGGCGCGGTGCTGCGCGGAGCGGCGCGGAGCCCGCGACCATCCCGCAGCCGGTCGCTCCGCGCCGCCCCGGGCTCAACCCGGCTAGGTACCACACCACGTGGGGACAGCGCCG
>VXBZ01008222.1:57729-181799 GCA_013399135.1 Heliornis fulica
GTGAGCTGACAACATCTTCCCAAAGGGTTGGGGAGATGTCTAGCCAAAATTGTCTTGGGTGGGGGGCGGGGAATGACCTTGGGGGGAAAGGAGTGGTGGCTGTGGCACAGGGGTCGGGGCAGTGTCACCCCTCTGGCTGCAGTGGTGGGGCAGAGGGGAGGTGGGAATGATCTTCTTTGAGTTAAAGCAGGTTTTTTCCTGGCTGCCTTCAAATCCATGCTGCGGGTTTGTGGTGGGAAACGTGGGCTCCTGGGATGGGTGGGTGTGGGGAACCTGTGCTCTCGGGGGTTGAAACAATTCAGTTCAGGCCTGTTCTCAGCGGGGGGGGAGATTTATGGGTCTGCCTTTGGGGGCATCAAGGATGTCCCTGTAGTTGGAGGGGAGAGTCAGGTCTGAAGTAGATCTCGTGCTTTCAGCTGGGCTGGGAGCATCCCTGGAAGGTGTTACCTGGGGATGCCCTGGCGCTGTGTGGTGCAAAGCACAGGCCCTGTTGCCAGTGGCCACCAGGAGGTACTGACTGGTGGGTCCCCTCTCTGTCCTGCACAAAATGCCATTTCCAAGGCACGCTGAGCACCTGGCATCAGGCCCACAAGTCACACAGCTGTCCTCAGGGTGTCTGGAGACAGGCAGAGGTCCCGAGTTCCCCGGGGGAACTGAGCCATTTCGCTCAGGTTCTTTGTTTTCCATACAGACTCTATAAAAGCACTAAGCTCCACCTTACCTTGTCCTGGTGCTGACTTCTCAGCGAGCTCCATCGCTCGCTGGAGCTCCTGTCTCTCCCCGCTCCATTAAAGGAGCCCAGATCCATCGGGAACAGATGTTTCCCGTGCAAATGGCTGAACACCACCCTGGAGACCTCTGTATAGAGCAGGGTGCTTTGACTCATGCTGAAAGGGCTACAGGTTTTCAGTAGGTCAAGAGCTGAGTGTGAATGGTGCCTTTAGATCAGAGAAGCCTTACATCCGTGCTGCATCACGTCTGGGATGCTAGGAAGCGTTCTGCTGCACCTTGGTGGCTTTTGGTACCAAACTTTGACTTCATGACTGGGTTGGCTTTGACCAGAGATGTGTTTGCACAGATTTTGCTTTTGATGGTTTGTGTTTTACTGGTGGTCAAGGCGGTGTGTAGCCATCAGTGCTCATTAGTGACAGTGATTTGCTTTTTGGGGAGATAAATCTCTGCTGGAAAACGTGGGGGGGTTCTCTATAAAGCCAGTGGCTCTCCAGCACAGGGGTGCTCTGCTAGGGAGGACTGAGCTGAGCTGGGACAGAGAGGGATCACCTCAAAGAGCTCTACTGAGATCCGAATGGTTTCAAGGGTTGCACAGCCTCACTGAGGGTCCAGCAGCCCTCTCCCCCAGGACAGCTGTGCACATCACTAATAGCCATGTGTCCGCTGGGCTGAGCCCCCGAGCTCTCTTCCATCCTCACCCCTCTGAAGTCTGCTCTGCATCCTCAGGCTGTGGCCAGTGGCCAGTGAGGGGAGTGAGTGTGCTACCCCTACGTCCTGTGTAACCCCCTTGACACCCCCGGAGCCCCGCTGGCTTGACACCCGCGTGCCCGAGAGGAAAACCCCGCTCCCTACCTCCGTGTAAATGTCAGTATACATCAGGTGGGATGCCCAGGGGGCTGGTCACAGGGGGAGGTTAGAAGGGGAGAGGAAGAATCAGGTCTATGCCCGTGGCTTTTCTCACTGCCAGCATCTGCGTGGGCTGCGGTGCAACTAGTGGGTGCGGAGGGGTCATTGGGAAGGCTCATGGCTTTCCCCTGACCATTGCCTGTTGCACAGGGGTTTGGAGAGGATGTTGGCACGAGCTGTGCTGGAGCAGTTTGCTCTGGAAACACCATGCCATTTATAAAGTTACTGAGCTTCAAAGTACCTAATTTTTCAATCACTTTTGGTTGCTTGATAGTTCTCACTGCTGAGAATTTTTTTTTTAATGTTTTAATTTCTTTTTACACTTCCTCCAAATATTTGTGGTGGAGGTTCGTGGGCAGTTCAAATCCAAGCAATATATCTATGTATCTGTATCTTGTGTATAGATATATCTCCTGGCAGCAGCCCCTGCTGGATGGTGGCTCTCATGAACCTCAGCCAAACAAGCTGGAGCATAGGAGGTTCCATGTGAACATAAGGACAAACTATTTCACTGTGAGGGTGACAGAGCACTGGAACAGGCTGCTCAGAGAGGTTGTGGAGTCTCCTTCTCTGGAGACATTCAAGACCAATCTGGACATGTTCCTGTGTGATCTAATCCAGGTGATCCTGCTTGGGCAGGGGTGTTGGACTAGATGATCTACCTGGGTCCCTTCCAACTCCCAGCGTTCTGTGATTCGAGAGATCTGCTGAGATCTGCTCCTGTGGGACAATGTCTGAGGGGGTGTTGATGCCAGTGACTCCTGGTTCCTGTGACACTTGTTCAGCCATAGCTGCAGGGGACAGACAGACAGACAGACAGATGTCACCCATCTCAGGTTTGGAGGTGGCCAGTGGAGAGCAGGGTGAGGGGTTGAGTCTCGAGATGCTTTTCCCCAAGCCCACTGCTCGGGTGCTGTGCACTGAGAGGCTCTGTGAGAAGAGCCGTGGTTCTGTTGACACCCCGGCAGCGATGAAGGAGGACAGGGAGGTTCTGGGGGCAGTGTGGAGGCTGCTGCTGGCAGCGATGCCGTCCATGGTTTGGCCCATGTGGGAATCAGCCCTGTCAGGGGCCTTTCCCTGAAAGGTGTGTTTGGTGGGCGAGCAAACTTCAGCCCCCCGGAGCGAGCCCAGTAGTGGTGTGGTCCCCTGTGTTCACACTCACGGGGACACTGCCAGGACAGCCACTCTTCTGAGAGAGCATCTGTTCCTTTCCTGGGCAAAAAACCTCCGGAGGACAACAGGAGGCTGGAGAATGGTGCCGTTTCATCGTTCCCCTACCCTAAGGGGACAGGGGAGGGCAGGCAGATGGGAGCAGGGCTGGGGGTCTCTGTGGGTAACAGTGTCACTGCCATGCTGGGGAAGTGATCAGCCTCAGCACTCGGTGGTCACATCACTCACTGCTGACAGAGGGGTGTTTCCAGAGCAAAACTCATCAGCTCTCTCCCTTGTGAGGGTGGACTTGTGTCCCCACGAGCCGGCAACAAGGGCTGCCTCTCGGTCCCTGGGCTGGGATTGCACCCAAACAGTGGGATTAGGCTCGGGATGCAGTGGTCAGAGCTGCTGCAGATCGAGGTGCTGAGCCCCAGAGGGATGTGAAAGCCTCTCCCGGGCAGGGAGGTTCCGTGGCCGAGCTGCTGCAGCCCTGCCGTGATGGGGAGCAACGAGGGAACGTGTCTGCAGAGAGCACAGAGGGGTAAATCCTGCCTTTGGAGGGGCAGCTCCAGCACCCCAGCCCCGGGGCTGGCCCTCTGCAGAGCATCACGCTCTTCCCACACAGAAACAGACCAGGAAAAACATATCTCTGGTCAGTTGTTTCTTGCCTGAGCTGATTTTTGGGCACACATAAACATTATAAATAGGCAGCTGGAGGTTGAACATGGACAAATGTGAGCTCAGTAGGCTCAGAGTGATTTTAATGGATAATTATAGGTTCCCAATTGCAGTATTTATACAACCTTTCCAGTTAAAAATCCCAAACCCAACCGTTTCCATGCAGAGTATAGTATCCTGGAAGCTTTGTTTGACCTCCAGCACCATTTTTATCTGCAGGATATAATTACAATGAAACTAAGAATATTAATCATTCCAAAAGGACCATGTGTCTACGCTTGACCGGCCCTATGCCCAGTTCATGGGAACATAATTGTGTGGGAGCAGGGATCTTGCAGAGTGATCCCCTTTGACTTGAAAGCAGCACTGGGGCTGGGATTCGGGGCAGCACACCCAGCTGGGGCAGGACTGGTGCATGTGCCTTGCCTTGGGGCTCCTTCATCCACTGACTGGGCTGTGTCCTGTGTGAAGCCCCTGTCTGGTGAGTCCCGTAGTAGGGACAGTCAGAAGCAAAACTGCTTTAAGCCCAGTTTCACTGCCAGATGACCAGGGATGCTTCTGGACTAGAAATAATTCCCAGGAGACAGATTTTATCCTTTTTTTTTTTTTTTGACACCCCTCTGCCCCCTTTGGTGCTTTTTTAAACATCATATTTCTAATCCAAAGGTGTCTGCTGACAGGGGAAGGATGGCCACGTGGAAAAGGGATTGCTGTGCCCTGGCATAGCTGTGTTGATCCCAGTGACCTTTCTTTGGTCAGCACTGGCAGATGGAGCCATGTCCTCTTTGGCCATTTGCTGATGCTTGGTGTGATCATAAGGAAAAGTCTGGAAAGGCACTGCTTCTGATCCAAAGCAAACCTCAAGCCTTGAGCCTTCCAGAGACTTCTGTGTCTGTTTGCACCGTTTGGATTTTAACTCACATCTTGATTTACACAGCCCTCGCTGCTGGAGAAAATTGGGTAGGTCTGCGGTGAGTTACCCATCACACTCCCTTTGCAGAGCAAGCAGCTAAGCAGCTCCTCTACTGTTGGCAGGTCTAAGCCCTTATCCCACTAACCTGAGAGTGTGTGTTCAGGGACAGGCATCTGTGCTGGCTCCACATACCAGCACACACGTGTGCCGCTGCTTGTGGCGCTGCTTCACAGAGTCACGGAATCACAAGGTGAAAAGGCCATTTAGATCATCGAGGTTAACCGTCCCTGTCCTCTCCTAAACCATATCCCTGAGCACCTCATCTGCCTGTCTGTTAAAGACACCCAGGGATGGTGACTCAACCCCCTCCCTGGGCAGCCTGTTCCACATCCTGACAGCTCTTTCGGTGAAGAATTTCTTCCTAACATCTCATCTGAACCTGCCCTGGCACAGCTTGAGGCCATTTCCTCTTGTCCTATCCCCTGTCGCTTTGCAGAAGAGACCATCACCCACTTCTCTACAACCTCCTTTCAGGTCATTATAGGTAGTGATAAGGTTTCCCCTCAGCCTCCTCTTCTCCAGACTAAACATCCCCAGCTCCCTCAGCTGCTCCTCATAAGATTTGCCCTCCAGACCCTTCACCAGCCTGGCTGCCCTCCTCCAGTGTCCCACTGGTATCAGAGCAGCTTCCCTGGCTTTGGGAATCCCTTTAGGGCTGTGTAGGGTCTGGTTGGCAATGATCATAAAATCATAGAATAGAAATTTTAAGGCTGGAAATGACCCCTAAGATCATCCAGTCCAACCATTAACCTAGCGCCACCAAGTCTACCCTTGATGGGTGGCAGAAGCAGAGTGTGGCAGCGTGCTCACTGCTGGCACTGTCTCCTCCACAAAAATATGTTGTGGAGAGGAACTGGGGAATACCTGTCCCAGGGATGGGGTGTTCCTGATGGTCACGACCCTGTGAGTTTGCGTGGCAGGGGGAGAGCTTTTCTGCCCTTCCCGTTGTTGGAGTTAATGGCTGGAAAGAGAGAGATGTTCCACCAGGCTGGTCTCTGTGACACTTTGAATTCTGCCATTGTCTTAACGTCTTCCACAGCCAAACCAGCTGCATTCAGGCTCTTTATCCCCCAACAGCGTGCTGCCAGGCACTGAGTAATGCCCTAGCAGCAGTAGCTGTTCTGGACCTTTGAAAAATGACCAGAATTTGGAATTCCTGCTAGTGTAATTTGCTGACCAAGGACCCCACCCTGCATTTTGAAGGATGTTTTGCTGCCTGAAGCCTCAAGGCACGTGTAGCCCATGCAGCTGCTTTTTCTGGTGCTGGTATCCAAGCAGCCCATGTGAATTTACCGTGTTGGAGAGGAGCCTGATCTACGTGGGGGTGGGAAGGAGCACGCTGCCCTTCTGGCTGGTGCACCGTGTTTGTCTTCTAGCTGAGCGGACCGGGGAGGGGGTAGGAAGAAGCGTTGGGCAGCAAAGTGTTCTCATGTGGGTTGGTACTGAAAAATTTTAAACCAAAGCTTGTTCCATTCCCAGAAATGGCTGAAAACAAAACCCAGCCATTTTTCAGTGGTTTTCCAGCAGCTTTTGCTCTCCATTTTTCTGTCATCACCCTTTATGAGTTCATTTGTACGTTTTTGTGAGCTCATTTTTCTGTTTTGATACTTGTGCACATACTTTGGGTTTCCAGGATGGGGAGTGTGGGGACGCACTGTGGGGCTTGGTGGGTGGGACGGGGTGAAGAAGGAGAGGCTGAGGCTCAGCAGTGGGGGGCCAGGGCGTTGCCTGTGCCCTCGAGCGAGGGGCAATGAGGGAACAGGTCTGGCTGGGTTGAGGAGGGAAGAGAGGACCTGCTCACGATGGGTCACACACAAGTGCTCTTCTGATGGAAGGTGGGAGTGTTTGGGTCTGCCTTTCCACCAGTTTGCTGTGGTGTCAGCCTATGCTGGTGCCATCCAGGTCTCCACCTTGGTCAAGCCCATCCTCTCTGGGAGCTGTGGCTCTGGCTGTGGTCCAGGTCTTTGGGGACATGGCAGTGTTCCCCGCGGCATTTTGTTCCCACACTCCTTCCTGCCTTGAGGAAGACAGAGGAGGGGAGCAGGAGGGGAAAGCTGGTTTCTGAAGTTCTGAACATCCAGTGCTCCCACACATTTCAGCTGAGGCAGCATTTGTGCAGTGCCTTTGCAAATCGAGCTCTTACAGCCTGAGCTGAGTTCAGGGGTTTAGCTGCAGCCACTGGAGTCACCAGTTCTGTCTTGTGTGGCAGCTCTTTGCTGGAGAAGCTGGTGGAGATGCCGCTCACAGGTCCTGAACACATGTTGGCGCAGGGAAGACCCGATCTGCTCTCAGTGCTCCCTGCATCAGACTGAGGCAGAAGCCTTCTCGGTTATCCAGTTTGCTAAATCCCTACGTATCCCATCACCACGTGGTCTTTTTCTGATGTCAAGTCAACACTATCTGGAGCTCCTTTGACAAAACAAGCCTATCTGCTGGTCAGTCGTGGGTTTATTTATATGTTCCTTTCTTTGACTAGAAAGGAAAACATCAAGAAGTGAAAAAGGACTGGTGTTTCCCATAACTGTATCTCTAGTAGTTATAATTTTTGAAGCAATACTCATATCCCTGTGTGTGCCTCTAAACTATCCATGTATTGGTTCAGCTTTTTCAGGTCTGAGTGTGTTAAATATCTCTAAGGAAGATAGCTCTGTAAGTGATGGTGTAAATGCATTGTTTGTATGTATTCTAATGTTTAAATAGATTGTACATATGGGATTGTAAATGAACTGTAAACAGCAATCTATATTTTTCTTGAATATATTATATAGCAGTATATATTTGTTAAATAAGTATTCTTGTATACCCTTCAATAACCTTTTTAATATTTTGTACAGATAAGTTTATTAAATATTTTATTGATAAATAAATCTCTGCAAGATTTTTTTTCTTTTGGAGACTCGTGTCTGTGTCCCGAAATCAGATGACTCATCTCACAGCACCCTTCATAAGTCATCTTTAATTCCTAGGCTACCTCAGATGCTAAAACCAAGAATGAAAGAGATGCTCATTTTGCACTGCTTTCTTTGGCAACCTCAGATATTTCCCAAGAAAAAATAATGAAAAAAAGACAGAGCAGTGAGTGTTTCTGATGGATTTATTGACAAAATGTGCAGCCCTTCTCTTCCCTTTGTTTCTGAATACAGTTCACCTGCCTTGACTTGTAGCTACCCAGCTCCTAGGTAAGGAGAAGGGGTTTCTCTCCATTGACCTGAATAGAAAGTAGGAGAGGGTGAGAAACATTGTATTTAGGGTGTGAATATGAGAACTAGGAGAATATTCCCTGCTCACATCATACCATGCTGGCCTGATGGGTTTAACTCAAGCACAGGACTCTCTCCCTGCAGGTGCCCAACTCCATGTAGTCCCCAGAGAGGGACCCAAAGGCAACAGTCTTCTGAAGGGCTGAGCAAAAACCTGATCTCATTAGGTCTGGTGAAAACATCTCCCTTGGAAATGAAGAAGATATTAGGAATTTCAATACTTGGGATATGAAAAAGTACCTGAAAAAATGTAGCAGAGGGCTATTTTCCTCTAAATCAGGTCTGGTAGTTTCATTTGTTACGTGCCACTGGTGTATGTGATAAATCACCTAGTAGTTGAGAGATTAGGCTATTATTACTGCAACATTTTTTTTTCCCACAAAGATTACTTGTAATTAGATTTTACTCTTCTATTCTTTCCTCCTTCAAAGTTTTAGGGTTTTTTGATGTTTTTTTTTTTGGGTGTTTTTTTTGTTTTGTTTTGTTTTGTTTTTTTTTGGTGTTTTCTATAGCTAAATAAAGCACCCTGGGATGTGAAACTCCTTTCTATTCCTAGTAGGTGATCTTTAAAAGTTATGGGACATCCAGAAAGCAAGAAATCTCTAAGATTAGTTTAATCCATCATGCTAGGTTAATGTGAAGTAGACACTGTGAGGGGCTGTCAAACAGCTGTATAACTTCTCCTCTGCTGAGACAGTGAGCGAAGGAAGCAGGGTTAAGACTGCCTCCATACAATAGTGTGGATGTGCAGGTGTGTAGTGGGGCAGGTTTGGAAGTGCAGAAGTCCTCAAAGCACCAGGTATGTGCTTCAGTCACAGTAGAGCAACTTCTGATTTCAAAACTCAGGAGAAATACACTTGGCTGGTCCTGTATGGAGACTGGACTTGATGGTCCTTAGGAGTCCTTCCAACACAGGAGACCCCATGATTCTATTTTCTAGGCTGTCCCTTCATCTTGAGCACAACCACACAAACACTTGGCTCAGCTGGAGTGAGGCACAGTGATTTCTATACCATGGAGCCCATGGAGTGAGATACAAAACACAAGGCACCTTTTGGGCAGTGTCCTTCATCCCCACATGCTCATTTACAGTCACAGAGGGGGTCTTCTGGAACAATTTCCCTGGCAAGGCATGTGGAGGGAGCCAGGATGGTGTTTGTCACCCTCTACATCCAATCTGTGTGTGGTGGCTGCCCCTCCCTGGAGGTGTTCAAGGTAAGGTTGGAACTTGATGCTCTGTAAGGTCCCTTCCAGCCCAAACCACGACTGTATGGTTCTATGTGCAGTTTTACAGGAGAGCATCACCTCAAGTTATTTACAACAAAAGGTTGAAGGGTGGGAGCGAATGGTTATTCGTGGGATCCCTGCCTTGTCTTCACTCTGATCAGTGGGAGTGGGAGGTTTGTGTTCAGTGGAGATGAGTTTTTAGTCCACGGTACAAACACAGAACTTCAGACTAATGTGGTTTACAACATATATATATATATACATTCAAAAAGCTCCATGTACATACTCAAAAAACCCAGAATTGCCACAGCTAGTTTGTATTTCAGAGAAATCAGAGGCATGGCAAAGACAGGTGAGGTGCCCAAGGTCACACACTGGTGCAATGGAAGAAAATGCAGAGCATGGCTAAACCAGGACACAGTCTGACTTGGAAACCTAGAGACAGCCCTAAAGCAAATGCCTGAGTCCCTTATGCAGCAAACACATCATCTGTTGCCTGCCAGGACCTCCAGAGGGAGATCTGGTACCCCTACATTCAGATACCAAAGTCAGGCCAGATAGGGAGTGCAGACCTCTGTTTTGGGAGCGCAGCTTTATGAACCGGAGAGCAAGTTGGGTGAGCCAGGTCTATTTGGCCTGGAGCACCAGTTTCCCTCTTAGCACCCAATGCAAAATCCAGTGAGGTTAGTTTTAATGTAAACTTTAACCTCAGAAGATTTTGGAGCAGGTTCTGTCATCTGCTCGGACTTACCTGGAGTGTCTCACGTCATTTTCTGTAATGCTGTCCCAATTCAGAAGATACCTGGTGAGGTCACTGGGACCTGTGTTTGCTTTGAGGCAGAACTGCAGTCCCAAAGTATTCTAGAATGAGAATTTCTTTTTGGTAGCTGATACTAGACAGCCACATCTTCGTTACTATGAAAATGCAAATCCTCATTATCACAAAGTGCAAATTCCCCAGGAATCCCGCTACGCTGGACCGTCCTATTTTGGTGCTAACTGGTAGGGATTCCAGGGGAAAGGGACACTCCTGTCTTGCAGGCAACAGTTTTGTACTGAAGCTCTTTATGCCTACCACGTCACCTCTGGTGTCCTAGTCTCAACCCATCCCTTGGGTCTCCCTAAGGCTGTGTACGATCCTACTGACTTTATGAGGCTGTAGTTGGCCTTACACACTCCATTTTGCTCTGGATACTTAAAATCCTAGGAGGGGATTGTGTGAATAAAAGTAGAGGTTCCCTCCTAATAAATCCTATCAAGTAGAGTACCCTCTGCATGATGTAAGCCAGTGGCAATGATACCTCAAAACATTTATATCCTGTAAATGGTATCACTGTTAATAATGAGTTAGACTGGAACAGGTAGATCCTTGTCAAAGTTTAAGGGTGCATGTTTGGGAAAAGAAGGAGCCAAGTCCCGACACTGGGACACAGCCTGTTTTCCCCAATTCTGAGCCATCTCATCATCTCACACACGTATTGATCTTAATAACAGTGTGTTCTAGAGCTTGGGGGCTTTAAAGTGAGTTTGCTGCACATGTCCCTCAAAAAAGGAAAAGTGGGGGCACCCCCCACTGCCTCTTTATTGCTAACTGCTTCAAGCAGGGTGGCTAAAGGTCTCCTCGAGTGACTGGTGAACCTGCAGGGTCAGATACAGAGCGAGTCAGATGTTTTGAGCAACATTCTGCGCTTTATTATCTGTTGCAATCTACTTCCCACAACTACTTTCCTGCAAGCACCTGCAATAGGTGGGATGGAAAAGAAGCGTGTCCGTTCACAATCGCCTTAGGCACTCGGAAGCAGTCCCTAAACCTCTGCCTGTCCCGTCTGAGCACACGTGTCAGCCGGTTTCATCCCTTCCACGGGACGCTACCGAGAGGAACAACTGGTTCTGGCAGCTGGTTTGTGCTGTTACTGCTTTATCTGCTGCTCACACTCAAGCCCCACCAGCTGTTCCAGCTGTTTTAATAGTTCCTGGTCACTCACAAACCCTCGCTGGATTCTTATTCTGTGAACGTGCCAGGAAAGAGAACATTTGCCTGCGAGTGGAGAGCCTCAGAAACTGACTGTGGTTGGGAGTCCGTGACCTGTGACACAGAGTGAAACAAGTCTCCTGGGTCTGGTAAGCTTATCCAAACCCAGTAATCATTTGAGTGACTTTATTAATGAGAACATTGAACATCTTGTTTAAAGTCCTTGCTGGCAGTGAGCTAGACTGAAGAAAGGGGATGGGCAGTGGATGCACTCATAAACCCATTTTCTGTAAAATAAATCTGCAAATGACCTCATCGGCAGAGAAGCGGTATCTGTGGTGGCTCACGTACGCAATCTGTCTCCTGTGTGTCAAGGAACTGGTGTTTACTTTGGGCTCCAACTCCCAATTCTTTGCCATAAACACTGTTCAAGTACTCACCAGCCTTCCCAAAGGGACAAACCTCGCTGATGCACACACTTTATAGCTCATTCAAAGCAGCAAACACAGAGCTGGAGGGAGTGAGAGGAAACATTGATTACTTCGAAGTGGCTCTGGACAGAAACGCTGAAGTGAGTCAGCGCGTACCAGCCACTCAGCAGATGTCCACATCGCAGCTGAAACCTGGGGTTTGGCCAGCACTTCTGTAAATTTTGTAGGCATGAAGTAACGATGAAGGAGGACGAAGATTGAGCAAGTTACCCAAATAAAGAACCACGTTACATTTTACCACAAATGTCTTTATTTTTGTTACTGGAGTTGTGTACTTTTTCATAAAAGGTATCAATCTAGCAAAACACTTGAACATGGGTCGAAGTCATCGAAGCTAGCAGGATCACTCGCACGGTGAGAGTCTAGCGCAAATGTGAGTGACAGAGATTAGGTGCTACTGCATACACTCGATTCATTGGCAATAGGTTTCACGAAGAGAAAATCTAGAATAGTCTAAGACAGGCAAGACCACGCTGTGTTTTCATGGTAAGTCGGCACATTTGGACCATAAGCACTTTTGACACGCCTTACCCGGGGCTGTGGTGAACACCAGGGACTTCAGAGGAGCTGGGTTCTCACTGCGTGAGATGTGCTCCTCCTAGGACATACAGCTGTGAAAACCAGACCCGTGCTCTTTTGCAATGAGTAGCAGATTTTCAGCTCTGAGCCTTACGGCAACAGCCTCTAGGTGAAAGGTAACAACTGAATCACGATGGTTCAATACTCTTTAGAGAAAATTCACTTAAGAAAATCGTAAGGCATTCTCCTGCAGTAGATTTGGTCATCCCTGACCTGATCTAATCTCAGTTTAGGTCTTAATGCAGTCAGTAGGATTTATTGTAACAGATTAACATTTGTATAAAAGGAATACACAAGTCAAGTACAAGTATTGCTAAATTAATTCCTCATACAAAGTATATGAATAATGCACTGTAAACAACGGCTTCTCATAAGTGCTTCAGTTTCCAGGCTTTAATAGTTGCTCATCATCTTTGGTTAATGCGAGATTTTTTCCTGTCCTCAGGAGATCCACTACAACAGCTGAACTCTGACAAACTGATGCCTTGCTCAGTGACCTGATTCCACACACTGTGAAGAAGTTCTGCTCAACCAGATCATCGTGTAAACCAAAGCATCCGAGTGAGCTGTATTTTCTGTTGCTAACAAACAAACGTGGGCACATGTAAACAAACACCTACGTGTACATATATATATATATATGTCTCCACGTATGCAAACACCCCTGACACGCACCCTGCCCCTGGGAGCACCTAGGCCACCAGTTTAATACATCATCTGCCATGTGGCCATCCAACCTCAACGCATCCCAGCATCGGGGGCGCTGTGTAACCACATGCAGACACACACTACTATGGAGCTCTGAAGTGAGCCCAGGAATTGATTTGATCATGACTGAATATGGCCCTCTAGAAAGAAGGAAAGTCCCTTGACTCTCCAATAAACAAAATCAGGTAGTTGCACAGTCGCAGTCCCTTCACTTTGAATGCACTTGGCTCCTCCCCATCCTACTGCAACTGTAGTCTCAACAGTTGTGCCTCAAGCATCAGTAGCTGCTTTGCTACACGGCAGTGTAATCGGAAACCCACTGGCTGGTCTCAAAAGGTAAACCAGTTTCGAATGCAAAGAAGGCCACTTATATCCACTGGCTGGCTGCAGGTCTGAAAACTAGTCCAAAACATCGAGAAATTGAATACTGTTACAAACTGCTCTAAATATCAGTGAAAGATTTAAAGGTGGATTTAGAGAGATGTGGTGTAACAATCGTGCAAGAAGAGTAAGGAATTAATAGGTCTTTCTGCATGACAGAGTACATTCTCCAGTACTGTTCTCACTGGTACCACACTAAACCTGTTAATAAATCATGTCAGTTAGATACCCAACACAGCACCTAAATTCATCTGCTTGTGAAGGCAGGACTTCCCCTGACTATATTGTGTAGTGTTTTACTTATGTCTTTTTGAACTCCACAGGGAGAACTTCACAGGTTCATGGCTAGAAAGTTTTTCCTGACTACACCTGGCTCAGTTCCCTTTACTTACCACCTTTTCATTTCTAGATGTAACTCCTTGTGTTATCACAACTGGTAGGATGTTTATTTTTTTTTCTGGGTTTGTTTGGGTTGGTTTTTTGTTTTTTTTTTTTTTCCTCTCTGTAACGGAGAGGGATGAGCCAATGTAACACTGTACTTGTCAGCAATGTGCTATAGCAAGGATCTGGTTCTCAACTGCGTGAGATTCACGGGTGCGAGCATGGCACAGTAACTGCCATCTTATCATGGTGGGCTTACCTACACTGTGGCTTGGCAGAAATGTCATACTTCATTCCTTAGTAAAAGAACTGAAATTTAGTCCTGTATCAAAACTGGTTTAATTCTGTAAAGTTGCTGAGCAAGCAAGTTCTCACTGTTCACGAGGAGAGCTATGCAAGCAAGTTCTCACTGTTTATGAGGAAAGCAATGCCACCTATAAGGAGTGACACATGGATTCTAAAATCCATTTTAACTTTTGGATAGTGCCTTTCTGAACAGCATCCTTCACCTTCTCTACATTAAATGGAAAACCGAAGCACCTGGCTGTGTTCCAGACAAGAGCTCCGCATGTACTGCCTCGCTGAGCAGCCACAGTTACCTTATGGTATTTTTAATACCCTGTGGAGTTCTGGCAGCATCCTAAACCCCTTCTGAAACTCGATGAAACTGCACACCTCATCTACACATCTTCTTTATGCTCATCCTGAACTCATCCCACCAAGCTCATCTGACCTGGAGGAGATGACAGGGTCATCCCGGAACCTTGGGTGGTCATGCACCAGGGTTACATGGATGGATGAGACCATCCATCCATGTGGAGAGGCCCAGGCCATTACAAGCATACCAGGATCCATTGCCACGATCCACCCACAGGGGAATTTTAATTCATTCAGAGTGGCCTCGCATTTCTGTCTAAAGCAGGCTAGCTGGGCTGCCCCAACCCAGCCCTGGCATCACCTCCAGCAGATGAGGAGGCAGTAACTCAGGTACACTTGTAGCCAGTGAATCTAATAAGATTCAGAAGACAACCAATATTCCACCTGTTGCCAAGTCCTGCAGAGTCCTGCAGACACAGGATGAAGGTACATCACCACTGAATCAGTAAAACTATACTTTGGACCAGCCAGTCTCTCTTTAACTTTCTCTAAAACATCTCAGTAGAAAACAAGCCATAATCTAGAATAAACGGAAAAATATAGGACAGACTCTCTCACAAAAAATTACACATTCACAAAATAATTACACTGTTTTCTTGTTAATACTGGAATCTGTTTATAATTTGGTCAGATCATCCTGTAACCAGTCTGTAATCATGGCAGCCATCTCCTTGCTGGCATCTAGCACGAAGGCATGGCGAAGCCCTTTCTCACAAAGTCGAATGTCCCCGTCTGGAAAATCCATTTTGATCTCATCATAGTAGTGCTGTGGACACCAACTGTCTCCAGTTCCATAGTAAAAAATCAGCTAGAAAACAAAGCATATAAAATCATTAATTTGAAAAGTTATTGATGAAACAACCAATATCCACACAAAGAACACTGAATTTTTGGAAATAAGCGATGCTTCATGACCAGAGTTGTATCATGAGGAATAGCAAACTGGCAGTTCTTGGTTATTTCCAAGTCCTCAATTATGATGAAAACAATTAAATGCTCCGTGACTCAGTTTCCTCACGTTGAAAACTGGAATATAATACAGGTTTAACTCGGAAACTGGAGATCTTCTGATGAAAGTCTGGCTATCTTAACAAATTTGTTATTATGGAAAAAGGCATTTAGTAGTTCATGAGGTCCACCCCGCTCCAGCCGAACTGCTGTGTCTCCCCTAGCTATTAGATGTTTTCTGTGTTAGCTCTCTAGCTATTCAGTTAAATCACAAAATTACCAGTGAACCAGATGCTGTGTCTCAGCTGAAGGCACTAACCGCTATGGCTTTCCTCTGGATATAAACCAAGAGAAAGTGGGAGGCTGCTCCACGTTTGTGGGTAGCTCAGTCTTACTGGCATGTGTTAGGTGTGGTCCCAAACCACTTGCTGCTTGGGGCCTTAGGTGGAGAAGCACATATTTTTCTTAACCTTGGTGTTAGATGTTAGCTATAGGTGATTCATTCAGCCATGATGAATTATGTAATTCTCAGAAGTATGTTTTGTGCTGGAGCAATTGATATTCATAGAATCATAGAACAGACTGGGTTGGAAGGGACCTTTACAGGTCTTCTAGTCCACACCTCCTGCAATATGCAGGAGGCGTGGACTCCTGCATATTGCAGGATACATCATTAACTACATCAGGTTGCTCAGACACCTGTGCAACCTGACCTTGAATGGTTCCAGGGATGGGACTTCTATCACCTCTCTGGGCAACCTGGTCCATGGTTTCACCATCCTCATTGTAAAAAATATCTTCCTCACACTCTCTTTTAGTTTAAAACCATTATCCCTTGTCCTATCACTACAGGCCCTACTAAAAGTTTGATGCCTTACAAGTCCTCTTTGGACAGGTCACAAAAAAGCTCACCAGAGGCTTCTTTTCTCCAGGATGAACAACCCCAACTCTCTATCTTATGTCTGTGAAGTGCTGCCCATGTAGGGCACAGACACCTCCTAGGGATTAATGTGCATTTTTATTCTGGGTTGTAATGCGGAACTAAAATTCTACCAAAGTACGTTTTGCCCTAGTAACCTTCTTAGTTACTTAACTTAAAACTTCCTAGTCACCAGGTGCTACAGGACCCACCTAAACACAAAAGTCATGAATTGCAGCCAAATACCACATTCAATGAAGTGTCTTTTCTCTCAGTTAAAAACATGGAATGTCACTCTTTCCCAAATCATCATTTCCCCTCATTTTCATCTCAACTTTGCATGCTGTAGCTGTGTTTCCATAAAGTATTTGAGGGGAGAGTGGTTGTCTAGGAGAGGGTAAAAACCTATGGATTTAAACCTATACAGGAACAAGATTAATGACGAGGACCCTTCATACTAAAATGTCTGAATGCAGGTACCAGAAGGATGTTGATTGCTCAACATATCACACACAGAACTTGGCCCAGTTCCATTACTCTCATTTGTTTCACATTTCTGTACTTCAGTGAATAATTGAGTGATGCTAACATAAATTAGGGGACAAGAAGTTTTCCTTTCATCACAAGAATCTTCAATTCCATTATTTTTGTAGCCTTGTGGAATATAAATAAATGCACCCACTGGGGCAGAGGTGGGCTAAAAGCCCAGACTATGTTTCACAAAATGCTACAAGTTCTTGTCTAACTCACTTTTCTCTTGTTGAAATGTACCCAAATCTAGGATATTTCTGACTATTGTCTGTATCTCAAACAGAATATCTCAGCTGCACAGACACCAACTCAAGTTATACTTCTACGGAGATGTTAACTATACCATGTTAACAAATATTTATTGGTTTCCTTTGTCACTAATTGCTGGAAATGTGGTATGTCATTTGCTTTAGCAGAAAATGTCTTTTGATCTTGCCTTTGATTCATACATCACAGGATATCACACTAGCAAAAACTCTTCAAAAAACCCATCGTGAAATGGCCAGCTGCATTCAGGCCTTTGGAAAGCCAAACATCTGACCGAATTATGTTTAACCCTGGGCTCTGTTACCAACAAATACAAAAATAAAGATTATGAAACTGAGGGGAAAAAAAAAAAGAAATGGAGCAATTCCCATTGAATGGAGTAGTCCTTGGAATTATCAGATATTTTGAGAGGCTAGTGGTAAAGTCTCATCACATGATCATTTAGAAAAGGATGGGAAGTCACACTTGACAATAAAATAATACTTTGCTTAGTCTGCATGAACTGTGAAATGGGCTGTTCTCCAGGTAGGGCTGTAAACTTGAGAACTCACAGATTTGGAAACGCCTAAACAAAAGATTTATGTGCATTCTTAGCTTGCCTCTGGTATATTTGCAATATGGTTTAATCTTTCATTGCCTGATCCAAAGGATCCTTGACTCATTCAATCCACCGACAGGATGACTTCCAGCTGATGAGCTGCTATTTGATAGTATTTTTTGTTTTAAATTCTGTGTGTGGTCTGAGGATTTATTTACTACATATTTCATAGTTTAGACAGAATTTATTTTCTTATGTGCATTCCTCTGGCATGCATTACTCCAGGATTTGCATGCTCGCGTTTATTAATTCGGTTTTGCAACACCTTAGTGGCCATTTTTATCTCCATTTTGAAGATGGGGAGCACAGAAGTTAATGTTAAACTGCATACAGTAATTTCAAAGTGTGTAGTGTTGTCTGAAACACCTAGAGCTGGTCTCCCAGTGAGGGTAGCATTACACTGTATTGACTATGCTCGAAGGACAGCACTCCTGGACTTCATTTGTAGGTGCTCTGGAACACTGTCTGTCTGTCTGTAAAACAGATTTCAAGATCTTAACTGAGATACTCAGAAAAGCGAGGACAAACTATGGCTATCAGTGAAAAATACTGATGACTTCAACAGCCCATTCTTGGGTGTGAAGTTTAGGTGCCTTTACCATGAAACTATTTTTACTTCATATAGTTCCCTGTTGCTTTCAACAAGCACTTTACCACTTCTACCACAAGTTCTGCATCCTGCTGTCTCCTTCATGACAGAGTCTTTTTGATTAAAGAAAAAGTGAAGTTTTAATGAAAAACTGCCTCTTAATGCATACATAAAAGGCGTCTGAGTTATGACTGGTGCTCTCTAACTTTGAAATGCTTGGTCACCTAATATCAACTGGTTGTTCCAGAGCTTGTGTATACAGTCTGCTAGAGTTCAAGGAAGTAAACAGAAAACCCCAGGTATTCTACCTGTGGCATCTACACGTACTGGATACAGTGTTAGCACCTTTAAGCACCTATGGTAATGGTGTAACTGGAAGGAGTAGCACCTTCAGCTTCTGACCAGATGAACATGGGACACCTGCCTGCTGGGTGTCCAGCACAGAAATGAGCAATCTATTCCCCTTCCCTGGCCATTTCCAATTTCCACTACTTCTGCTTCTCATTCTAGTCCCACACTGCTGGCCTGCCAAGTCCTAACTTTAGTCTTCTGATTTCACCATATGCTGCTGCTAGGATGTCACCTATTCTCCTAATACATTAAGGCAGATTAATTTTACATATATTTAAGCAAAAGTTTCCAGAATCCAAACATTCTCATCCTCATTGTGACATCATGAGCTCTGCTAGCATGGCACGCAGGCAGGCGTAAGTAACGAACCATGTGTAACCAGAGGCACACGGGATCTTCATTAAAGGTGGGAAACAATGGTGTGCACTACAGGACCTGCAAGGGTCTGTGAAGCACCTATTTTCCTGTGGAATGTGCATGGCTGTAAAGACATCCTGACTCAGCACAACCACGTATCAGCAATGGAAAACTGCTGCCAATGACAGCAATCAAAAATGGTGAGCCAGGCCCCCAAGATAACGAGACTAGCTTAAAAATAAACAGATTTACAAAACAATAAACAGAAAGTTCTTTCTATTTTTCTTCTGGGATTAAACTTTTCAATATTTGCATTTTTAAACTTTTCTGCCATGAGGGCGAGAGGATTATTTTGTATTCTTTTGCAATATTGAATGCTGAGACTTCCAGGTATTCCGGACTTGGATGGGAAATGGCAGCTACTGCTGCACATGTCAAAGACTTGCTACGATTCCTGATTCAACGCTCTGCTCATTGAGTGACTACAACATGTCATCTTTTAAGACCTGACGATGAGGGCAGAGTAAAGGGGATGTGCATTAGCTCTGCCAGCCATTTCAACACCATGTTTGAAACAGTTACATAACTTTAAAGTTTCAGATAGTTTTATAATCACAGCAATGTTCTCATAACCTGTTTTACCATTAAAGTGTTTGGAAGTATTTTCAGCCTTAGCTTCTGTAAAATAAAAACACAAACTCTGTCAGCCTAGCACCCTGTAATATGGTGTGTGTACTCCGACACTGCACAACGATGGCAGCTGCTAAGTAAACATCAGAAGAATCTGAGATCAGTATCAACAGGATGTTTACATTTTGAAGAGTTTCTAAGAAAATAATAAAGATTTCCTGCAGTTGACTCCATTGGCACTTCTTTTAGTATGTATGACAGTTCACAGAAGAATAAATTACAGACACATCTCTTTTATGCTTCTTCTGTGCTCTTACAGATCAACAATGAGAAAAAAAAACCCTCAAAAAGTTAAAGAACATTAACTGAGTTTCCTCTATCTCTCTGAAATTTGGTAGATGCTTTAGCAACTTGAGGATGTTATTACACTGGGAGGCACCATTCCCGGGAATGGCAAAGAGCGAAGGACTGATCGCTGTGGATATAAACCAGCGGCACACGTGCAATGGCATCCAGATTGTACCAAGTGTCCTTGCTGCAATCCTTGTCTCTGATACATGGGCTTTTTATCAGTAGTACTCCCACATGCACTCACTGGATGAGACAGCAGCTTCCCTCGGGGTGACATATCTCAACAGTAACCAGCGAATAGTTTCATTTGCTCTTGGATGAAAGCTCGTTTAAAAGGCATTAGCCCAGAATTAATTTTAGTTGCAATCAGGTTTTATAGAAAATGATTTAGCTTCTCTGGAATTACGAAAGCCTCTCCACCTTATCCTGCCAAAAGAATAGTATAAATGACATGGGAACAGGCTGGTTTGGGACACGTGTTTCTTTTTTTGGACTTGCTTCAGTTGTACTTTGGCTTTACTAATCGGTTTCTGGGAAGAATTCAAAGAGTTGGCATTGCCCTAGGAGGGCCTAAGGGCTTGGGGATCTGGTTCTCTGAGACATCATCTCTCTGCCCTCGTGATCCTAACCTGGTTGAGATGAGCCACCACGTTGATGGCAAGGTCTTTGGAACTTGCTTCTCAGCTTGCTTTACCAGAATTGGGATTTCTCAACTTTCCAAGGGTAGTGTGAAGTCAAACTTTTTCTGTTGGACATTTGAGAGGAGACAGTGGACAACCTGAGGTACACAAAGCTCTTTTAAACTAACCTGTAGGGGTTGTAGTAAGAGCCTAATGGGTAGCTCAAGAATTTGTAGAGACTTTGTTAATCATAAAGAATGTGGCAAGTTCGCTCTCTGGAAAGGGAGTGGAGAAACATTTTTCTTTCAGAGAAATTAGGATGAAAACCTGAGACTCAGCCAGGCAAAGTGACTACTTAGGACTTGAATCACATAATCATAGAATCATAGGGTGTGTTAGGTTGGAAGGGACCTTTAAAGGTCATCTAGTCCAACCCCACTGCAGTAAGCAGAGACATCTTCACTAGATCAGGTTGCTCAGAGCTCCATCAAGCCTCACATTGAATATCTCCATGGATGGGGCCTCCAGCACCTCTCTAGGCAACCTGTTCCAGTGATCTACCACCCTCAGAGTGAAGATTTTTTTTCCTAATATACAACCTAAATCTACCTTTTTCAAGATGTGTTACTCCTCTCCCCAGTGTCAGATACTGTGTTCTACCAAACATGCAAGGTACACGCTCCCAGTTTTCATCAAGGAAGGGCACAGGGCTTCTCCCAAACTCTGCTGCAGTTTGTCAGCAATGCTACTGGCAGTTCTGCACACAGACCCAAGAGATTCAGCGAGGTCACTTCTATTTCAACTTTCTCACAGAAAACAAAGGGTCAAACCCAATCCAGTGCAAAAATCTGCCTTTAAAAAGGATGCACCAACAAACCAGGGTGATTAACTTATTTATACTATGTTACTTTTAAAGACTTAAAAGCATTTTGTGGGTATATATTTAGAAGTGTCAGGAACATGAATATTTCAGTAGTGAAGTCTGTATAAATATCAAAATAAAAACAAACAGATGGGAAACCACTATTTAAGCAATACTGTAACTGAGCCAGGCTTTTCCAACCATATTTACTGCAAACAGTATTTTCCTCTGAATTTTATCCGGACACTGTCCACATTCAGTGGGACTTGGTATCTGAGGTGAATCAATCAGATCTCTTTTGGAACAGCAGGATCAGCAACTGGCTGTAAATGGCAATTTTGTCCATCAACATGCACTGAGCTCTGTGGCAGAGGGAGAGAAGGTAATGCTGCCCTCAGCAATTCAGGGGTAGTAAGGGTTGGATGGTAACTTCTTCAAAGTACTCTTCAGAAGGCTGGGGAAATAGTGTTGGTGTTGCTTGTTGTGTGTAGCACATACCTTATACCTGCCCCAAAATCTTGGAAATTTATGTCATTGCTTCTTTACTGGAATACTACACAGTATGAACAATGGTAACAGGAGCTCAGTTCAAGAGAAAGTGAAGTATCATTGAAACAAAGAATCCCAGAACCTTTAAGGTTGGAAAAGACCTCTAAGATCATCAAGTCCAACCATCTGCCCAATACTAACCACCATGTCAACTAAACTATGTTCTGAAGTGCCATGTCTACACCCCCAGGGATGGTGACTCTAACACTGCTCTGGGTAGGCTGTTCCAATGCCTGAGCACTCTTTCAGTGTAGAATTTTTTCCTAATATCCAATCTGAACCTCCTCTGATGCATCTTGAGGCCACTTCCTCTCATCCTATTGCTAGATATTTGGGAGAAGAGACAATCCCCACCTCACCACAACCTCCTTTCAGGTAGTTGTAGTGAGCGATAAGGTCTACCGTGTCATAACACTCGTCAGACTTATGCTCCAAACCCCTTACCAACCTTGTTGCCCTTTTGTGGACACATTCCAGCACCTCAATGCTTTTCCTGTAGTGAAGGACCCAAAACTGGACACAGTACACTCAAGGTGTGGCCTCACTAGTGCTGAGTACAGGGGCACAATCACTACCCTGGTCCTGCTGGCCACACTACTTCTGTCACAAGCCAGGACGCTGTTGGCTGCCTTGGCCAGCAGGCACATTGCTGGCTCATGTTTAGCCGGCTTTCAACCAGCCATCAACCAACACCTCCAGGTCCTTTTCTGCCAGGCAGCTTTCCAGCCACTCCTTCCCAAGCCATATCACAGGTAAGTATCTTGTGATTCACTGAACTTTCTGAATATTCACTGGGTTCTTCTTCCAGCAAGGAGAGAAATGGCTGATCCCTGATGAGGCAATCTGGGTGCTTCAAAGAGAAGGTTGGTTTTGTGGTTAAACGCCACAGGCACCAAAATCCCCATGCACATGTGCAACTTCCCTAACTTTCTGCACCTCCAGGGAAGCACAGGCCAAAAAGGATGTGAGACCAGCCAAAAAAGAGGTGTTCTTGGCTGGAAAGAGCACTTTGCACCTATTCAGAAAGACTGTTTGGAAGGTTTTTCACAAATGTAGGCAAGTAGCTTGCTCAGGCTGTGGGTAGGCGAAGCATCTGCTGTATCCTTTTAACCGCTTATCTTCAGATCACGCTCAGCTGACTGGGAATACCCTGTCTACCGTCTACAGAGACTCAAACAGAAAACATTGGTCATGTCAAAACAGCTGCTCCTGGCATCAAAACAGTTCTTGGTTGCTCAGGTTTAAACATTTTCTCTAGCAAAGACAATTTTCCAAAAGAAAAACGTAGCACTTCTCTGTGGACAGGAAAGAGTTAGTTTTGGCAATTTTTACTCTAAATGCCTACATATCACAGTCAGGTTGATACTGCAAGATAACACATCCTCTATGGTTGTACTGTGAGGTATAAATTTTTATTACTTTAAATCCTAAAGATGGAGGAAGCGTTAGACATATATTTTGATTCATTTGAATTTTTTCAAGGGAATTTCTTCTCCACCAGCTAAGGGTTTATAAGCCACCCCCAACACCCAGCTTCCTCAATCTGAGTGAAGATAGGTTCCTGCCCATATCCTCCCAGTACAGACTTTTTCCAACATAATTAAAAATTACTCTTCTCAGACAACAGATTTTTTTCATCTTTGCATCTCCACTTAAGATGTTTCCTGTCTCTTTCCTTACGCAATCAATGATCTGCTCAGACCACTGGCAAAACCAAAGAAGCATATAATCCTTTTTTTTTGCTTAACATCCTAACCAAAAGAATCATGATTTTCTGTTGCTGAAGGAGATGATTTATGGTCTTAAGAAATTATGAACCACAACAGAAAGTTCACTGCCAAACTGATTCAAGACTTCCTGAAGGCTGTGGGAGCTCTTCTACTAATTTAGATGGGCTTTGGAACAGATCCTACACTTAAACATATGACTATTAGTATTAGACACAAAGTAATGAATAAAATATATCCCAATAAATATAAAATCTGAGGGCTGACTTTTTTTAAAGAAAAATTTCCGTTGTAAGCACCCTAGTTTTATCCTTTAATGCAACATCTTCTAGGTTACAACAGAGCTGTAAGTCTACTTGACAGGAAAAAAGTTAGTAAGGCTATGTCTTAATATAAAGCCATGTATGTGGTATTAGCTAAGTAGAGAGCTTATATATGGAAATATCATTGTCCACCACAGGCACACTAGTGAATACTCAACATAACCATTTTCCCTTTCCTTTTATTATTTTTATTCTATTTGTAAAAACTCCATGATGCCCAATGGTGATCCATCTTTTAAGAATACAGAATTGCACCTGCTTCCTTTTGTGTAAGAGCTACAATAAACTTCTCTGAGCACAGTAGTGTATTTGCCTCCAGTTTCTGTTAGGAAAGGGAACCGGTGTGACTGCAGTCCAAGAGCATAGCTCAGATGGCTCAGACACAATCAGCTAATGATGATTACCCATCAAAGCTGAGCACATCGTCTATCTGTATTTGGATTTTGTGATTTATCACAACTCTGTGTGCCACTGCAATAAGAAGCCTGAGGTCATCTGCTACTTGATCCAGACAAGTAGCTTTACAGACAAAATTTTTAATAGTCTATCATATATTACTTTGCTGGAAGACAGGTCTCTATCCTCCTTATACAGTTCCACTGCTATTTAATATGCACAATTTCTGTCCAAACAATATTCCACTTCTCACACTTTCAACATAAATCTGAGCAATTAGTATCATTAGACAAAGAATATGGGGTCTGGAGATAAAATGTATCCTGGTTTCTAACTAATAATAAGTTAAACCTGGGCATGGAAAGAGTGGAATAATTTAGTGTCTCTTCTTTCTTCTTCAGATCACAGAATGCAAACAAGATCCAGAAATAACTTTTCTATTCCACAGCAGCTGGCAAAGTCAGGTGTTAAGATTGGCTTTTAGCATAAGATCACAGCGACTACTAAACAGTATAAATTTTTCGAGGTGACAAGCTTGCCAGTTCTATAGCAACTTGGACTGTAGTTCCTGTTTTTATAAACTTCCAACCTTTATAAGTTAAGCCCATTTTTATTGTCAATACACTTCAAATTTAACATAACGCCAACTCAAAAATTTTTCCTTAATTCTTACATTCCCAGAAATTACTAGAAGATGAAAAAAGAAGCATTTAGCTTCATTTTTAGAGCTGCTTTTTCTTCACTTTGCCAACTGCTCATAAGCTTGCTTCAGCTTTTTGTTTTCTCGAGTATTTTTGCCACTTGAAAAGTATGAGGACATAGGAGAATCAATAAAAGAAAGTTAACACAGGTTTAAAAAAGCTCCTTCCTGCCAAGGCCATGCTTAGATTGACAGAGTCAACAAAAGCACAGATGAAGCAGACTAAGACACCTGCAAACTCTTACTTTTGGCTATGGGCCTGCATTCAGTACAAAAATAAGTATTTTTCTAATGTGAAGCATCTGAGTAGACCACCTGAAGTCACTGGAGCTGCAGGTGACAGTCACCACCATTGTCCTCATCCAACAAACCTTTATGGTCAACTTTAAGCACATGTGTTTGTGAATAAAATTTCCAAAAGCACCTAAGTCCTGACCCTGCAAACGTCACTTCTGTACCCCAACATGGCACCCTGCAGAGCCCTACTCCCAGTTTCAGGACACTAACAGGCCTTACCAACCTCACTTGGGCCTCTGACCTGCACTCCCTGCCCACGGTCTAGGGTCTCCATCTCTGTCCTTTGCCTTTACTCTCTGCATCTCAATCCTTATTGTAGGAGCATCTGTCCCCAGTCCTGTCCTTATCCCTATGTCCTAGATTGGCACTGATTGACATGCACTGTAGCCTGTCACTTGGATGGATCCCACCTTGCAGCTTGCTTTCTGCCATGTCTGTGGCAATGTCTCCTGGATGGACTTTGGAATCACGTCTCTAGTCCTGTCTCTGATTTTTTCTGCCAGACCTTTTGCTCCTGACTGGATTCTCTGGAGGGAAGCTGGACACAGTTCATTGCTTTGCCTCTACTGGGACAGCCAGAGGACCCTGTTACACTGCACCAACTGGGTGCAGCACCCTGACAGGTGCAGAGGTGATTCAGTAAGTAAAATCAACCTTTTTACTGCAATTTGTTAGGCTTTGGATCAAACCATGAAAAAAATTATGTAAGACAATGAGAATATTTGCAGTCTGCAAGCTCAGCCCTTCAGTTTCTTCACTGAGATTCCCTCCCAAGTGCTGGACAACTCTGGATGCCCTGCAATAAAAATGTGAAGAAACAGGCATGCCTAATGCTGTGCAGTGTGCCTTGTCCATGTGTGCTATTTCATCTCCTTAGAAAAAGCCAGAACTGAAACATCTGAACATACCTTAGGAAGTGCAGAGAAGGCAAATGGAATGAATAAAAAATAAATCCATTTTCAGGAAAAAAAAGGAAGACTGACTTACTAAGTGAACTTTGTTCCATATGTATTTATAATGCACAAAGTAATCTTACAGACATTTAGGACCTCTGTCATAGAAAATTCCATCCTCCAAGGAAATCTCTGCCAGTGTGAAGTGCTGGAATATTTTTTTCCAGCAAAAAGACAGGGCTGACACAAAAAATGGAGGGAAGGAAGGGAACACAGTAGAATAATATGTTACACTGATTATCTACTCACACGGAAGCTACACCAAGGGTATTTTATTACATGTGACAGTTTTCTGGCTCATAAGCCATCTGGAATTGTCTGACCATGGCCATACTATTCCTTTCTCTCAGCTTCCAGAACAGGGTGACTGCATCCAAACCTTTCCTGTCCTGTGCCAATCCCTGAGCCATGACTGGGAGTTCGATGGGAGAATACTATTGGTCCAGACCAAAACTGTACCAGGATCTCTTTCAACAATAAATCTGTGCAGACAAGAAAGTTTAGTGCAGGAGAAAGGTCCATGAAACTACTGCATTTACCTGTACAGCCATAGCTCACATCTCTGAGGAATGAGCTCTCTGTACCTTTCTCTACAGTGGAATGGCTGAAAATGGGGAGCCATAGACATTTTGCTCACTCTATTATATTCTGATGCCATGGAAAAATCAAGCCTGCAGAATCCCATGATATTAACTGACACCACAATAATACAGATTCTACAAGTTCTGCTTGACCTGTCCATCAGCAAAGTGAGAGGATTTGGTCAGTCAGCCTGCACTCATCACAGAATGTCAGCGGGTGGAAGGGACCTCGAAAGATCATCTAGACCAAACCCCCTGCCCGAGCAGGATCACCTTGATTAAATCACACAGGAACGTGTCCATATTGATCTTGAATGTCTCCAGAGAAGGAGACTCCACAACCTTTCTGGGCAGCCTGTCCCAGTGCTCTGTCACCCTCTCAGTGAAATAGTTTTTCCTTATAGAGACATGGAACTATGGTCCAGCTTGGATGCATTTCCCCTTGTCCTATCACTGGCCATCACTGAGAAGAGCCTGGATCCATCCTCCTGACACTCACCCTCTACATATTTACAAATATCTGACTGTCTGATCTGACCCCAGGTCAGATCACTGGCCTCACCGGGAAGCACACATCCATATTTGCCAGAAGACACACTGATCCTCCTCCACCAAGGAAAACATACCAGCTGGGATACTACATCTGATAGTGGGTAATGCACATCTACAAAGTGTAGATCAATGACACTTTAATGATCAGTGACCCCTTTAATGGCTTCTCCAAAGTCAATGGAATAACACTGAAATAAAGCAGAATCAAGGCTCCTGAAATCGTGTTTTTGCATAGATATAACTGGATGTTACATTTCCTCACACATGTGTGCTTCCCTTGAAAACTCTGAGGATTTTTCACAGAATCACAGAATTGTAGGGGTTGGAAGGGACCTTGATTGATCATCGAGTCCAAACCCCTGCCAAAGCAGGTTCCCTAGAGCAGGTTGCACAGGTTGGCGTCCAGATGGGTCTTGAGTATCTCCAGAGAAGGAGACTCCACAACCCCCCTGGGCAGCCTGTTCCAGTGCTCCGTCACCCTCACCTTGAAGAAGTTCTTTCTCACATCAGTGGGGAACCTCCTGTGGTCCAACTTGTGACCACTGCCCCTTGTTCTGTCCCCACAGGCCACTGAGAAGAGCTTGGCCATCTCCCTTTGTCTCCCACACTTCAGATATTTATAAACATTGATTAGATCCCCTCTCAGTCTTCTCCAGGCTGAACAGCCCCAGCTCACTAAGGGCAGAGTAGAGGGGGAGGATCACCTCCTTCTACCTGCTGGCTATGCTCCTCTTAATGCACCCCAGGATCCCATTGGCCTTCTTGGCCACCAGGACACACTGCTGACTCATGGTCAACCTGTCATCTACCAGGACCCCCCCGGTCCTTCTCTGCAGAGCTCCTCTCCTGATACCCAGCCTGTCCTGATACCTGTGGTTGTTCCTTCCCAGGTGCCAGACCCTACATTTGCTGTTACTGAACCTCAAATAGTTTAGATTAAATAGATTAAATAGTTACCTTCTTTAAATTCTTCTTTATGGTTGTACTGTCTCTCTCCACAACCTTCATCATTTCTTGGCTTGCCATATACAAGATGTTGGCTGCAGAAAAAAAAACATTCAATAATGTAATTACACAGCAAATGTTTTACAAAAAGTTATGTGGTCCCAACCCTGTAAAAAGGGAAGGCACCTGGGAGTCTTCCTCTTGACAATCCTGCTGAAAAACAGTCCCGCTGATAGGAATGGCAGAATGTATGTCCACTGAGTCATCAAAAAGTTATAGATTAAATAAAGTCACTCCCCATTAATTAATTCCATTATTAAAGGAAAGGATAAGACACCTTTAGAAGAGGACTCTCCATCTGTCTTACAGACTTCTGATGAGTGTCTTTCCAGTGACTAGTGAAGGAACTCTAATGACTACCTTTCGCTACATGCTCTCAAAATGGTAAAGGTAAGCTCAACAAATCACCCACAAAGTGTTTGCAGGAGTGGGTTTTAAATACACAGCATTCCTAAAACGGCAATATTAATCAACAGACAATTAAGTTCTACATTTCAATATGCAAACCATTCAAATATTCAACAGGACAAATAATAAAAATAATGGCAAGCACTAATATATCGTTGAAAAACCCAGTCCAGCATAGTATCAATGGTACTTACCCCGACAGGACAGGGCTGGACACCGAATGTCTAAGCTTTACCTTTCTGGAACATAAGGTATCAAAAATGGCTCAGTGCAATTTACTGTGAGTTGGTCAGAGAGATACTGTCTCAAAGGCATAAATGACAGAGTCTAATGTTTAGACACTTGGTTAAAACCAGTCTTATTTTATGAGGTGTTGAGTTCTGGCAAGTCCCATGGATATTAGACAGCAGTGGGAATGAAGTATTTCTGAAAAATGGGTCAATTTGTCTGGATGCCTAAATATTCATAAATTTGACACAAGGATCACACTGTGCTCACCCAGCCTGGCTTCTTTTACAGAAGCTCAGCAAGAAAGTCCAGTGCACAGTCCAAAACCCAGCTGTTAACAAGCATATACCTGCTAGATCATGAGTTTTGCTGCTAGAATAGAGCTCACGTATTCAACTGAATAATCAAGACTCACTACATGTCCATCAGTGTTGCATTACGCCTGCAGATAATGAGAGGTCGTCCAAAGGGTGTTCAGACTCAGTGTTAATAGAGGCTAATCCATTTCTGACATCAGTGCTGTACTGAAACATGCAGATATCACTACCCAAGTAATTAGCATTTATTTTACCCTTTATTCTATTGTGCTAATAAGATGGCAAAGCCTCTCCTTTTCTCACAGACTGAAGCCCCTATGCATCAGATCATGAAGACATTCATAACCTATATGTCAGAATGAAGGAGGAAAGGTCTTCTTTCTCATCAGTTTACAAAAACAATTGAGGAACCCTAATGACTAACCTACCTTAAAGCACTCTAATGTCCAGGTCCTACATTAACTGAAAGTATTGCAAAATACTAACTCCTTTCCTGAAAAGTAGGAGAAAATGGAAAGACTCTGACTGTTTTTGAATTTGACCCAGTGACATTTTATGCCCAAGTAGTTAATGACAGTGTTGGATCTGCTAACTGCTCCAGGACAGGAGTAATGCATTCTCACAGTGTGTGATAGGGGAGGAAATGCCAATCACAGGTCTTTGGTGCTGATCAAAACACGAAGTTGGCTGAATTCCATCAGTGCTCTAAGGAAACAGAACGTGACCAGAGAGATGAGTGATGGCTCCAGAGATCAAATGTTAAAAGACAAAGCCAGTGTTCTCAAGTGAGAAAAACCCAAATCCCTAGAAAGCAGAATCTACCTCTGAGCCAGCCAAAGAAGATGCAACTCAGTTATATGCCTGGAGAGGTCCGTCTTCAACTCAGCTAGTGCAAGTTCTTCCTTTCCCAGACAAGACAAAAGGGTTGTAGATGTGACTTCCTATAGACAATCCAGCAAATTTACTGGTCCCACCCTGTTCTACTGGGCAAAGCAGCCTCCTAGCAAGTTTTGTCTAGCAGCTCACTCATGTAATCCTGTGATGCATCTGGCAGAAGTCTGTTCATCTACAGCACTGTTATATTCATGCCCTGACACTGGGCTTCTTTTTCTCAATTCAGCACCAAACACTGATGCACTATACACACTTTTGCTTTTACAAGGGCAGACATCTTAGAATGCACCTTCAAAATTCATCTAGGAAAACCTTAAATGAAAGGTAGGAAAGACAATGGGGAACTGCACAGGTCTTTCCTTAATTTCAGATTGATTCCTGTTTCTGACGTTACAACTATGACTTCAATGTTCAAAACTCCTACCTCTAAATTAAGTTGTCTGTCACAAGCACTGCTCTGTGTCAGAAAAACGAACATGGAGAGCAGTGCTTGCTAGCCTAGCTGCTGGTCCTTCAGGCGAATGGATGTGGCTCACTATGGATTTACGAGATTTCACAAAGCATGAAGTACAAGAGCCTAGATGCGGCAGTGTATCTGTGATGACAGCACTTGTGCCTCATCCATCATATGAGGAATTTAGCATGCCAAGCCTCTTTCCACTCCAGAATAAGAGTCTTGTTAGAAGAACATGGTGGATTGCCTATCTGCAGTCAGAACATTTGTCATTACCCAGCAGCAGCAGCACTGGATGGATTGGCAGAGATGACAATACTGGTGGCCATTGTAGCAAAACCTGACACATACCAGTTCATTCAACTTTCCTGGGATCCTGTAGGCAGCTCTTCACCCTCAGTTCAGTCATCCAGCAATAGTGGGTATGTAAACACTCCCATCTTACTAGTTTCTTTGCCCTACCTCTTGTTCTTGGTGGGTTCTGCTCATATTTCTGGGTTGCTCAAGAGGTTTACACAGTAAAAATAAGAAACAAACTGGGATTCATACACTTAATGAACTTAGATTAGTCATAAAGGACCAGAAAGTGAAACTGTAAGACAGCAAAGGCCATAAGGACACTCCTTTAAAAGGAACTGTCTCTGAAGGAAGGCTTGTACAATGCAAGAAAGGGAATCAGGAAAGCCGGATTAAGCTAAACCGGATGAATGGCAAGGTTCAAGAGTCCATTTCAACCAAACAGAAATCCTTCAAATTTTGGAAACATGATCCTAGGGAAGCCAATAAACAGGAACTTAAACTTCAGCAGGCGTTAAGTAAGAGGAAATTGCAAAGAGCAAAAGTAGGTTTCCAAGAACAAACATTAAAAGATTTAAAAATAAACAATAAAATATTCCTTAGGTATATCAGAAACAAGAGGCCTACCGCAGAATTTGTACAGGCTAAGGAAGTAGCTAAAGAAGATAATTACACTGTTTGGAAGCAAAATGATTTTTGGGTTTTTTTTTGGATGCACCTTTCCTGCTCAGGAAGTTGCAGGAGGTATCTGCTCTATAAAACTTTTTCTGGCAGTAACAATGATTTCTCTTTGGGTACCAAGGTTATCAAGAAGAGGAAACAGTGGAGAATACAGAATACATGAGGGCTAAGAGCTATTAAGAACCTTACATACAGAATTGCTAATAACAATCTTGCTTTGTAAGAAACACCCAGTTCAGTGGTATGGGGAGTTAAAAACAGTGTCTAATCACTACTTATTTTTAGAAGGAAAATGGCACTTTACTGATCTGTAATTTCTTGAACATTTCAATAAACACAACCAGATGGCAAAATTTATTAATCTTCTAAAAGCTCTCAGAAACTAGACAACTGTAAAATGAAAGGTTGCAATGTGTTAATGAACAGTATGGAAGCAAAGAAAAAAGATTAGATTAGATTAGATTAGATTAGATTAGATTAGATTAGATTAGATGGTTTTCATCCCAGCAAGGAATAAGGTTCCATCACACACACAAAGAAGTAGCAATTATTACTAAAATATGTAAATAACCATTGAACACACATGTTGATTTGATCATTTCTGGGGTAGGTTAAATCACCTCTCATAGTGATTCTCTTTTCAGTGATAAATCTTCTAGACCTTAACTTGCATTAAGTGCCTAAATTGAGGTGGAATAAACCCTGGCCTAAGATTCTAGTGTGACTCCATATTAAAATCATGGATAAGTTATTTTTTAATGATCTGGTCAATGGAGAAGTTTGATTGCATTGACCCCACCTGCACAGGAAACAGCGCTAGTCAGTTTGTGAAGACCAGGCAGTGAGAAATGTGAGACAGACTTAAAGAGGAGAGGAAAAGAAATCAACGTGCTAGCAAATTAAATTCAAAATGGAGAAGTAGTAAGCAATATATATTAAAAAAACACCCCAAATATTCTTTCTTTTTTCTTCTAAATTAATGCAAGGAATGGAACCAGAAATCCTAAGATGACTGACCTCAAAATAGAATGGTGCTAAAAACAGTCAAAGCAAAATTAAACGTGTGTTGTTTCCATCATGTTCATTATACCTCATGATATGCTGTTCTTCCATCTCTTACAGCATAATGCATTAAAATGCAAAACAATAAGAGCAAGTACTTTTTATATGTCATACGCAATTAACTGTGAACCTTACTGCCACAGGAAACTGATAAGCATATGTACCTGCCACAGTCACATCTAAGCATTAATCTTAGGGTAAATAACTATCAAGGACAGACAATTTATACTTCCAAAATCTCTCCTCAGTTCTCTAGGTCTGTGAATTATTCTTTCTATATTCCTTCTATCCTCTGCATACTTCCAGTGGCTTGTACCTCCCTTGAATGACAGTGACCTGGTATTTCAGCTTAGGCTGGGTAGTGTCTCTCTTCCTCAGTAGAGCTGTAGCTCTTTCAGCTCCTCTTCATACATAACAAAATCACATCTGTGACTCTACAATATGATATGTTAACCCACATCGTGTTGAAACTGACAATATTCCCAGGAGTTTTTCCTGAAGAACCATGGTTTAACAGGTGATTTATCATCAGTGTATTTAATTTACGCATTTTTACGTATATATGCATATTTAATTTTTATGGTTCGGGTTGGAAGCGACCCCAAAGCCCATCTAATTCCAACTCCCTGCAATGGGCAGGGACACCCTCCATTAGCCCAGGGTACCCAAAAGCCCATCCAACCTGGCCTTGAACACTGTCAGGGATTCAGCTGTCAGCCACAGCTTCTCTGGGCATCCTGTGCCAGGGCCTCACCACCCACACAGGGGAGAATTTCTTCTTAATATCTAATCTAAATTGTCCCTCAGTTCAAGGAGGACATAGAACTCTTTGAAAGAGTCCAGCACAGGGCCACCAAGATGATTAAGGTAGTGGAACACCTTCCTTATGAGGACAGGCTGAGGGAGCTTGGAGGAGACTGAGGGGTGACCTCATTAATGTTTATAAATATGTAAAAGGTGAGTGTAAGGAGGATGGAGCCAGGCTCTTCTCAGTGATGTCCAGTGACAGCACAAAGGGCAATGGGTCCAAGCTGGAACATAGGAAGTTCCATCTGAATATAGGGAAAAACTTTTTCACTGTGAGGGAGACGGAGCACTGGGACAGGCTGCCCAGAGAGGTTGTGGAGTCTCCTTCTCTGGAGACATTCAAGACCAATCTGGACACGTTCCTAAGTGATCTACTCTAGATGATCCTGCTCGGGCAGGGGGGTTGGACTGGATGATCTTTCGAGGCCCCTTCCAACTCTTAATGTTCTGTGATTTTGCGTAAGTCTGCCCCCCCTAATTATAAAACATTCCCCCTCATCCTATCACTACATGCCATTCTAAAAAGTCCCTCCTCAGCTTTCTTGAAGGCTCCTTCATGCATTGGAAGGCTACTATGAGATCTCTCCAGAGCCTTCTCTTTTCCAGGCTGAACTACCCCAACTCCAAGGAATGAAAAGTGTTACTAAACTCTACTAGCTACATCTTTCCAGGTTAAAAAATCACCCTGAAACCCATTTTCTAGCCATACTTCTGTCTAATAGCTGTTTCAAATACATCGTATTTCCCAAACATTGTTCCAAGAATGTAAGAGTAGACACTGTAAAAATCTTTATTAAAGTAAAAATATTCTAAATCTACTGCTATCCTCTGATCCACATTGCACTGTAAGATGTTTAACGTCCATGGTAAGCTATGTTGAAATAGATACCAGCACAGAGCAGGAACAGTAACCTTCTCTTGCGCTGATGTGGAATGTCAAACTGGCCTTCTTCAGAAAAGGAATTTTTTTCAAAAGCAAAGTCACAAGTTCAGGGAGAAATTCTTTGCCATTTCCTAATGCTATACTCTACTAACCTTTGCATTTTTTGAATATTTAGTTCTTTCCTTTGTAAAAAAAAATAATAAAAAAAATCTGTTTCCTTATTTCATGAATACTGAACCACTTTTTCAAAGGAAATAACTCAGAAGAATTCACTTGCTTTCTGTGTGTGATTAGAATGGCATCTCAAAAGGCTTCCAGGGACTGTCACTATGGACATTTCAGTAGCGCTGAAAATCAGGCTGTGAACTGGGCATGTCCAGCAATTGAGACACACAAAACAAACGGTCTCTGAAATCTTACACTGGGCTTTGCAGAGAAAGGTTGTCTTGTGAGACCACCTTGTCAGTGCTGCTGCTGGTGTCAGCTGCTGGAGAGACTTCCAGCCTGTGTTAGTGCTTGCTTTAGCTGAAAATCTCCCAGATTCCCAGAGTCATTGCCAAGAATCATGGAAAAAATGTTTATTGCTAACGATTGTCAGGACTGCTAGTGCAATTTGAAATGCAACCTAGAGCCCACAATCTGAAAGTCCTGAGTGATGAAGCTGTCTCACTAAAATCTGCAGAATGAGTCCCTGCACAAAATGAAGCACATCCAGGTGTCTGCAGGACCCTGGCCCAACACACAAGAATGGAGAGCTCCCTTAATGAGCTGTGTGAGAGCAGTACTGGAGATGTGACCTTGGCGTCCATGCTGAAGCTATGGTGACCATGTAGCTTCATTCTATGTCACTACTCACTAAAGAGACAAAATACCTGGGCTTTATTGAAGACAAAATATTGAAATTAGTATTTTACAAAACCATTACACGTGAAACATAAGACTGAATGTTGGATGAGAGGACAGGAGGCCTGGAATTTTTTTGAACTATCACTGAAGTCCTCTGAGACCCTGAACTAATTACAAAATCTGTATGTCTCAGGGTCTTCATTTTAAAAACACGGCTCAGGCTGCTATGGTAATTGTTTGGGTTGGTTTTTTTTGGTAGACTGTCTTAAAATATTTGAAGAATTTTGTAAACATAATGGTTATTAATTAGTTCTTGAAAGATCTATTTAACAGTAATTAAATTTACAGAGTCAAATTGATCGTGTCCCTTTAGGACTGCCCACTACTACCCCAAACATTGCATTTTACAGTGAGATAGTAACAAAAAACTTCAAAAGAGATGAAGAATACATCACAAACATAGCTAAGGGCTAGAGTGCAAGAACTCAAAGTCAAGATGTGTCTCTGTGAGAAAACTGTACCTGTTCAAAGTCAAATCTTTGACTAAACTGGCTCAGCGAAGCCAACACAAAGGGCTTGGAGGAGTCAATACTGAGCACACATACACTTCTTATGATGTGCTGCCTCTCTGCTTTTAACAGGCATGTTAAAACGTGACAATGTTAACTCTGTGAAGGGACAGAACTGCCTGGTAGTTTGAATTAGACATGTCTTCATCAGTTCCTAACTGATAATTCAGCTGAAATGAGATGATCTTATCATGAACTGAAGGTGTGTGCAGCATTCACACAAGGTTTATCAGAAGTTGTGCAGCTGATACTGTTTTCTCCCAAAAGCAAGGCAGTTCTACCTGCTTGCTGAAGAAGGAACTTGACCTTAAGAGTCTGAAGAACCCCACCACAGCACAGCTATGAGGAGATGTGTAAATGAGGTTAACACCAAATACATGGGTTCCTTTGGGAAGTCGGATATTCTGACCCTGAAATGAGACAGGAGTTCTCAGGGACATGAATGTAAGTGCTTCAGAAGCCCACTCAGAGACCCACAGAATGACTTGAGTGCACCTTCCTTGGCATGGATGCTTTGTAGTATCAAGACTGGAGATGAATCCTAAATCCTGGTTCGCAAATATCTGACTCAAAAAACATCTCTATTCAAAAAGTGCAGTCCTTTCCTGAAAAGACTTTAGAAGAAAGGAACACAGTTTATTTTTTTCTTATCCTTTGCCTGCGTGGCAAAAGCCCAGAACTTCTGCACCCTCAATTCCCATCCAGGAAGCAGGCTCCTCAAGATTTGGTCTTGAATCGGCCAAGGATTTCTTGGAAAGGAATGCATAGAAGCTCTTTAGCTTTTCCTGCCAACATGTTTGTTTGTTTGTTTGTTTGTTCTTTATTCCATTTGTTTATCTGGTCTAACAATCTAAAGCAAATTTCAGTGGCTTTTTTTCTCACTTTTCATGCTCTAATCCCATTCCTTCAAATCAGGAATTCATATGCATATGCTGGATACGCTATGAGTCAGCCTGGGTGAGTGGGGTAATCCAAAGCACAGGAAGTGAAGCATACAGCAGGAATCTTTGCAGTATCATGGCCCCTGTAAATATGAGTTCATGTGGTTTTTCACATAGCAAATAGGAAAGAAAAAGCACTTCTCAAAACAACAAAAAAAGAAAATATGGTTGCAAACCTATAGAAACTGTCCAACATACCTGGTGACATCTGTAGAACCCCAAATTGTTTTAATTACATTCTCTTCCATCTCAAGTTGCTGATGTTGCTTGTAATTCATAAGGGTCACCAGAGTTTAATAATGAAAAAAATTTATTTTTAATGATCTAATTATGATAAATATTAAGGCCTTAGAGCTTAAAAGTGAAATCAGTTTTAACAGACAAATACCATGTTTATCAGGCTTTTAATATGTAAATGCCTTCTTAAATACCCTAACTTTTTACATGCAGATCTTTTATGTACACAGATTACCCTGAAAATAGAAGCCCTTAATTTATTCCCAGGTCAGGCTTATGAAATTAACTGCCAACTTATTTTCTCCCCATGATCCTGCCAATGACCTTTCTCCTGCCCTGGTAGGATCATTCCCTCTCCATGGCTTAAAGGTGATTAAGGATCAGTGTCAGTTTAGTCTCATACATTTGCTAAGCAGAGACGACAAACTGTGCCAAAATGTGTTTGATTTATTTTTGGTGGTTTTGTGATAGAGGAACCCTGATTAGACTCAAATCAAGGGTCCAGAAAAGAAAAGAGAGCTTTATATCACTGGTGTCAGTAAGGACTTTATATCCTTCGGCTAAATTATTAGTTTTCACAAACAATAATGACTGAAATCAATCAAGCTTTTCAGTGCTTAGGGTTATTTAACCGCCAGTTGAATTAGCCAGTTGTTAGATGAATACCTGTATCTAGTGAGTAGAACTTTAAACACACTGTTATATCCTCAATGCAGTCAAACACAGAAAGTAGAGGATTATGTGATTTTGAAGAAACACATGTCTAGCATCTTACTTTGAAAGATTTTAGAGCTATATCCTAAACCAGTATGTTGTCAGTTGAGTCAGGATATCAACAGATCTGTGCTTCAGGGAAGCAACATGATTCTAACTCAGGACAGATACATTTCATTTTTATACTTGATACTTGTAGTGATACACATATTTCCTGTACTCACACTGAAATATGTGTTTTTCCTCAAGGTTTTAAACTTCTTGATTATTGATTATCCAAAGATCTTTTTCTTGCTTATTTGCAAGCAAAAGATTACATTAACCCTAGATTAATCCATAACTCATACTAGGAACTGAGAGGTCACGTTATATTGTCTGTGGAAATGTCCGATGACCTGGAACTATGTCTGTATGGAAAGAAATCTTAAAGAAAAATATTTGGACACGGTGCACTTATCTGTTAAATATAAAAGAGGATTAAGTATTTCTGACTTAACCTTGATAAACTTTGAGAGTTATACATGCCCTTGATCAAATTAAAAATAAACTCCGTGTTGTGGTGTCATGACTAGATTCTCTTCTGTGTGGTTTTGCTCTGAAGTCAGTATCTTAATTATGTAAAAACTATACTGCATTTTTTGCTGGACTAAGGAGATGACAGAAAGAATAGAGAAACCAAGCTAACGAAACAACAGAGACAATAGCAAAGAAAAAACCCAAACCCTTTTCGGCTTCATTGGCTAATGAATTTCAGGAAATAACCAGATTAGTTCCTTTTCCAACAAAAATGAGTGGTTGTGAAGATAGCCCCAATCTGGACACAGTAATGGATACACATGTACATTCTTTAATAGCTTGTTCATCAGACTAAAACAAACATTAAGACCTCAAAGGGTTACCCGAGCTCACTTCATTTCCCTACTGCCATTGGCTTTGGATTATGCTGACTCTATCAACAAGATTGTGCCTGTAGGTGTAAATTTATTAAGTCCCACACATCAAAATATTGCTCTATTTTTAAGTTAGTAGGAGTTAAGCTCTGGAATGGGTACAGGGAGAAACACGAAGCCAAATTTTTACTTCAATGTCCAGACAGAACAATTTCAACAGCATTAATCTTGGAAGAATGTACTAGATGATTATCCAGAGTGGACAAATTCAGAGTAAAAAGACATCTTAGCCCTACCTTCATCATGATTCCCAAATGGAAATCTGGTGCCCCTACTCTTACCATATTCTGACCAAACAACCCCTGAGCAAATGAATACAGAAGGTGGAGATATTTCATATGCTGTTTTACTAAGCTATTCCACCAAGAAATCAGTAAGTTTCCGTAGACTACAATGGAGTCTACAGACTCCTTATGGAGTTTGTAACAGGCCAGAGATCCTCTCATGATTGTGGTGTGATCTCTATACTTCAGTAAGTAACACCCCTCCTTCATCCATCTGCTACTTCTGGCTCATTGGATGCTGTTCCCCACCTACAAAGAACCTGCTTTTGGTACATTTTTTTCTTTCTATGTATTTTATTAGCTAAATTTTTCAAGGTTGAATATCATTTAGTTAATTCATATATTTTTCAGTCAAATAACACTTTCCAGCTGGTTTCTGTCCTCCCTTTTGTTTGAAGCATTTAACAGAAGATGGCTCATTATGATTAAAGAACACAAATCTGCAATGCAACCAGGCCCAGAAGAGATCCCTTTAGTTCTTAAAAAATATTTTGCAACTCACTTGTAACACAAGGGAACATTAACAGGTATAAATATCACAGCCTGTAAAGGGAAATGCCTTTTACAGCACACAGGATACAGCACATGCAATACAGCCCCTTACAGTATGAACCTTTCAGGGCCAAGAAATTAGCAAGGGGTAAAAAAAGAAACCTGGAAGTCAACAAATATTTAATTACAATCAAAATTTAGAGCTCCATACTACTGGAAAAGCCTTGGGTCTTTATGCCTCTACCTCTAAGAACGATGCCTTTACTATCTGGCAGACTTTTCTACTGCAGAGATTTTGCTCCTTTCTGGGAAGTGTTTTGCTCTGACTATTGCTGGAAAAGGGAGGCTGGACAGGATGGACTTCGGATCTCATTTCCAGACACTAGATCCTACGTACCTCAATAGTATATTTCATTTGGTATAGTAATGCTTACATTCATCCAATTCTGAACTAATTTTTGAGCAGTATTTGTCACCATCTCTGAAAATACTCTGCTAGGCTAATACTATACCACCAGGGTCACATTCTATCAGATTCAGGTGAAAAACTGAAGAGTGGCTACAACTCATTAATCCACGTTTCTTACACAGAAGCAAAACACTTTATTAGTTTCTCTTTCCTAATGTTAGAGACTTTCAGGTTTACTCTTAAACCCAGGACATAGTATAGTTCTCCCAGAAGTAGCCTGATGGTTTGGAAAATGAGGGTTTAGTGCCTTTAGCTATATCATCATCCAGTACTCATGTGTTACACAACAATCTTCCATAAGCAGCACTCTGTAAAGAACCTATTTCCACACTGGCTTGCTTTTGATAACCTTCGTTCTTTCCACTCACCGATACCTTTGTAAAATGCCATCCCTGGTCTATCTTACGCCCATCAAACATTAAATGAAACATCCTTTTTGACCTCCCATCTTATGCTTTGACAATTGTGGTCCAATTTCCACAGTCTGTTTTCTCACAGCTCTTTTCCAACAATCAAACTGTTGCTGCTTTTTCAGCCATAAATATGGGATGTATCTGCAGCATTGTACTAAATGGACCCAGGAACTACTTTGCTGCCCCGAGGCCAACTGGATTATAATGGTTTGCTTTCACAGAAGTACATTTTTCCTACACACAAACCACTTACTGGGAAGAGTACACAACAGTGCTAACTCCTGAACTGTGCTTGAATTCCAGGAGAATGCTGGTTGGAGAAGGCTAAAACCATATCAGAAAATTCATCACAAATTAACCTGTATGGATGATCATGTTCCAGTGCTACTAGAAGTGACAGACAAGGGGAAATGGCCATAAACTGCATCAAGCCAGGGTCAGATCAGATGTTAGGAAAAAGTTTTTCACCAAAAGAGCTGGTGGGATGTGGAACAGGCTCCTCAGGGAGGTGGTTGAGTCACCACCCCAGATGTACTTAACAGACAGGTAGATGAGGTGCTCAGAGATATGGTTTAGAAGAGGACAGGGACGGTTGGACTTGATCTTACAGGTCTTTTCCAACACTGTGATTCTGTGATTTAATGTGGATATCTAAAGCTTAATTTTTCTTCATAGTCAGTGGAAAGAACGCAATTCAAATCATCATCCTAAAGTAGTAAACTAGATAGGATAGACAAGAGTTACCTATATATCTTCACTGACTATGACAGGATTTTAAGGGGATTAGTAGATGAATAAAGCTCTGTATTGTAGACATGGAGAGTATTTCTGTCCTAACACAGATGTTACTCTTTTGTGAATATATTCAGCCAATCTGCCTTTCACCTTCAAATTCTCTTTATCAAACTGCAATATATTCTCTTCCAAGTGCTTAGATGTGTATTTTAATATATGTATACTTGTAAATACGTAAGACAATGCATTATGAGAAGTAGATGAATAGTGTCTCTTGCTGGAATCCTTCCTCTACAGACACCAAGCACACATACTGTACTTTGTATGGTGTGGAAGTTTCTCAGAAAAAGTCTGAGAAGGCAAATCCATGTGTTATGGTTTGGTGGACATAATAGCCAACAGGTCTCCATGTCTTTAATATCTGGATGTAAAGAAAAGTCTGTCGATCCTCCTCCTTTCCCAAGTAAGTTATGTCCTTCATACTGACATTCTAGTTATGTCAGTTATATTACATATTACATTAAGCCAATTAATGACTAATTTTGGTGGTTTTTAAAGGTAAACACTTGCAATACTATTTTTCATACTTCTGGACTTTACATTACATGAATGTCACCTAGCTCATTTACCATTTTCCCATTAGTTTTACTTTGGTCTCTTATGAATTTCTCTGTCTAACATAATTTTAGATCCTTCATGAGCAGTCTTTTGCTCATAATGATATAGAAGGTATCTGAAGGATAGGATCTAGAGGTGGACTAGGCAGGGTTAGGCTGTGGTTGGACTTGATGATCTTAAAGATCTCTTCCAACCCAAATGATTCTATGATTTTTTTTTAATCTTTCCCCTTAAATACATCATCAAGCCTTCTTCACTCAGTATTTTGATGTTAATCACCTATTTATGCCAAAGGGAGCCAAAGCTCCCGTGACATCAGTCTGATTGAAAGTACTCTAACCTCTGTATATCTGTGCATACTTGCAAATATTCTTTGGAGGAAGTACAGTGGTTTTAATAGCCATGTCTTATGTCCTGTGAAAAACAATCAAGCTCATTACACAACCATTAATGTCTCTCTTACTATAGTTTGTTTCTATACATCTTTCTTTCCCATGTTGACATTGTGGCTTCCCAGGTCAGTCCTGATACTCCGCCTTACAAAAATAAAATTTGCTGTCAATTTTTTTCACAGAATACATATATTATTTCACCATTTGCCATTTAATTGCTATTACTGCTACTGTTTTAGATTTTTGTTTGGGTTGGCTAAGGATAACAGCAGAGACTGGGGAGACATTTTGTCAGCTACTGCACGTAGAAAAGCATGAAATGATGTTTTCTACTGTCACACAAAGGACTCCCACAGAATCTCCACAACTTCTTAAGACTCCTGCTCCCAGAAGGCTTCACTGACGCATCCCTCAGGAAATCTGCTTGGTATTACGAAACACTTAAGAAATATTTTAAATTTGCAGAACATTGGCAAGTTTTAATTCTCATTCCTGGCCTCTGTAAAGGTAAACTGGACAATATTTTAATTGATAATTTGTTGGCAATAGCAAAAGGGAAAAGTACAAACTGACTGCTTGACTAGAACTTTTTTGTAGCTAAGAGTTAGTTTTGCATTGTGGGAGTGCTAAAATCATAGAATCATAGAATCATAGAATTTTTAAGGCTGGAAATGACCCCTAAGATCATTGAGTCCAACCATTAACCTACTGCCACCAAGTCTACCAGTCAAGAGTTGGCTCCAGTGTGTCAGAGGTTACTCAGACTATCAGGAAAAACATCACTGCTGCTCTGCAGACTTTACAGTCTATTTTTAAATCCAAGACCCAGTTGCATATGTGTATGCAGAGTTACGCTTGTCATTCTGAGGGACTACAAGCAGAGGGTAGAAGAAAATAATCTGACTTCAATGGGACAATTGTTGCCAAAGACTAGTATTTTCATGTGCAACAGAGCATCATCTGTACTTTGCCATGCTGTAATATAACTTTCAGAAGTCCTCTAAACTCTAAAGCAAAATTGTTTAAATGTCAAAGTGATGAATCATTTCTAGGTTGGATTTCCATGCTAAGTCAAAATGCCCTGCAAAAAGTAAACTGAATTTTTAAAAATAAGTTTTCCTCACAGAATGTACTACTATCTGGTCACATTTTATTCCTGGTAAACTGCCCATTTTATTGTAAGGTTCTTCAGAGGAGCGCAACACTGGTTTCCGTTCCAGTTATCCTTTGGTCTTGAGGAAGCAATCTCTGTCATTCCTCAGAAAGAGTCAGAAAACAGTGGTAAGAACTAATAATACCAAACACCAGTGTAATTTCCTATGGGGGAAAAATATTTTCTACCAGTAATTATTGCCAACAGCAGTCTTGGAAATATTGTATAACTTATTGTTTAAAACATCAAACAGAAGGAACTGCTTAGTATCAAGGATGACTAACAGAGAAACATGTGCTTCCACACATGCACACACACATTAGATAAAATGTTGATGTTTAGAGGTTTACAAGATATAAATATTGACTTTGGATTCTGTGTAAGTTTACACTCCAATTTAGAATGAAAATATACCAGTTAATGTATAACCACAATTGACATAAATCAGCAGAAATAGCTGTAATTATGATGGACTTCAATCTGCTTTGTACTATAGTTGCAGGAAGATCAGAACTATACAGGAAAACTAGTCAGCTGTGCTTGAGAAAGCATGTAGAAGCTGAAGGCAAAAATAAAGTTGATTGACAACTGTCCCCAGGTGCTCTACAAACAATAGATGCCTTGCTGAGGAGTGTGAAAAACACTCATTTACTTAGTATGATGAAGCATGTGCAGGCAAAGCGGGGTGTGTGATGGAAACTGAAATGTCTATGGATTTAATTCTGCTGTAAGTTACTTTGGAACAACTCCCATCATCTTCAAATGTCAGAACTATCCTTTAACTGGACAAATTCATCTCCAGTTTAAGCTCTCACATACCCTGTCAGATGGCTGTGATTATGAGACTTTTTCTAGGGTCCAGATTTTAGGTTGGGGAAGGTATCTGTTCTCTTACTCAGTAAGAGGGGCAAATAAGGGTCTGGTGTAGGTGGTGCACAGTCCTACACAGAGCGTCCGGGGTGGAGACTGCCTGTAGCAATTTAGCACCTCCACACTGTGGGGCCTGAGCTCTACTGAAATTAATATGCTCTATTAAACAAAGGTTTATGCATGTGAGCAGCTATTTGGAGCTCATCTGAAATGCTCTTCTGGACTAGGATGTGATGCTGACTCCTCCTTGAGGAACTCTGATGAAATTCTGCAAATGGACCACCTGTGCTTTGAACAAGGTGAACCTCCTCTGTGGTGAAGTGGCTTTAAGTAGTATGGAAAGTGAACTTCACACAACCCTTCATTAAATATAAACCACTGTTTTAAAGCAACCTTTAAACTTTAAACTGCAGCAACCAGCAAGCAATCTCCAGCACCACCAGGTTTGCTCAAGGTAAGGCAGCTTTTCCTCCAAAGACCCATGGAGACTCTGTAATCACTTTCTCCTTGTCAATACTGTCACGCTAAAGAACCAGGAGATGATGAGCACTGGTGGACAAGAAGCAGCAGAAAAGCAGACTGCAATAATGTTTTAGTTGACACCGGGAATTCCATCCAGAGCAGTGGCCCCTTTAGACACACAGAATGACAGGTTTGTGTGTGTGAGCAGCTTCGTAAATGTAATTTTTAAAAACCCCACTTTATAATACACAGTATAGTCACAGATGCCTACAGTTTACCCATGGGTGTGGACTTAGTGTGTGTTTAATAGCTTTGTTGGCACTGCATGAGGAAGCAGTTCAGCAAATCCAGCTGAATTCCCAACCAGTAATTGCAAGTCATCACAGAGCCATGAGCTCTGATGCAGCTCTTCCCTGGGGGAGTTGAGGCAGACACCTCTGAGACAAAAGGCATGTAGTGCAGAAGGGAATCCTTCCCCTGAAGTCAGGGGGCTTTGTACTGGGCCCAGGGAAAATAAAATGCTGCTTTTCAGATGACCGCATGGCACTGGCTAACACACGCACTGGTAGCTGCTGGCACGTAACTGGCATATACTTATTTTTAACATCCTTTCTGCTTTGTTGACGTTAACCCTTCCCTTTTCATGCCATTTGTGACACATCATTAGACTCGCTGCAAGTTTTGTGGGAACAGATTGTGTCCCTGGGGATGAAACCCCACCAGGGGTGAATAAACAATTCTCCCCTTCCCCGACGAAATCCCAACTGTGCCTCACATTTCACGGAAATGATCAGCAGTTCCACTATCAAAACATTCACGCCTTATGAGTAATATTTATGATGGGAGTTTTGTATGTTGGGTTTTCCCCCCCAAGAAGAAAAAGAGGAATAATTAACAGAAATAAACCCAATGAGAAATTTCCACATTATTACTATTATTTTCACAAGGCTTTTACAGGAAACTAAAAGCTTTTGCAAGTAGTAAAAGTCCTTGTTAAACATCCTTCTTTCTTTCTTTTGGAAATGGGGTAAATTATGAAGCAGGTTGACTTTAAAAATAAATAGGACTATAAATACATAAAAGTTGTTGCCTTCCTCCAGTAACTTAATATGAGCATCCTACTCTGAAATAAGGAAAAGTTTAGTTCACCCACAGAAAGAATAAAGCAGATGTGAGTTTTTTCCGTCAGCTTAAGTGCTGCCTTGGTAAGGTGAGTTGTCCGACTACATTAAACAAACATTTTAGTCAGGCATCACACAGGAAAATAAACAGTAGCAGAGGAAACATGAAAATATTAAAGACTGTTATTCTTTGGCCCCTTTTCCTGCGAAGCAGGTGATAAAATATTACTGTGTTTCCACAGGTAAGGAAACACGCTCTTAAACACTTTGCAGAAATACATATTACGGTCATCACTTAAAATGTCAGAAGTGGATAGGGCTCAATGGTGACAGCACACAGGAGCCTGCTGAGAAACACTGCAGAAGCAGAGCATTTAGCACTGCTGGGCTACCTAAAGCCTTCTGACCCATGGCAATATCTGGCAGGAGAAATTCAGGTACAGGCAGCAAGTGTCTTGTATGAGACAGCCGTAGAGTTACCCAATTTCAGCAAGGACATCTTCTCTTACATGCTAATTAGTTAGATGGCTTCGAGAAGGAGGGTGATAATCTGCTGTGTCATTCTGACCTCCTTCTGCCCCACTGAGTATCAAAGAACACACAGAGGAAGAAGAGAGGAGACCTGTTGAGCTTCATCCTCTTTGCCCACCTGTGATATACTACACTACGCTGTCCAGATCTAACATTCTTAAGTTTAGTAATTTACATACCGTGTCAGTAACTTGTGTTTTTTGTGAAATTTTGTCCAGCTATATACATGCCTGACATCCTATACATATTTAATTCTAAAAGTAGAAAAGTATCCCTGAAATTATTTCTGCATTATAGCCAGAAGTTATCTAAAGCTTACATTCATCCGACGAAACAAAGCAACCACTTTTTACTGCCAGGGCTTTGATGTCAGTCAGCCTGGAAAATCAACTTGAAAATATACTGCTCTATGTTCAAAGATCTCCACAGTTGCCAAGTGGTGAGGGAGGAGGCAAAGTTTTTATTCTCTTGCCCACTATGAAAAACATAGGTGTGAGATTGCAAGGTGCTACCTGAAATCCTTTGTGGCATCAGTTTTTGCCACCAAATCACAGGCTAGTTTGGGTTGGAAGGGACCTTAAAGGTCACCTAGTTCTAATCCTTCTAAAATGAGCAAGGACAACTTCAACTATGTCAGGTGCTCAGAGCTCCATCCAACCCGATCTTGAGTGTTTCCAGGGATGGAGCATCTACCACGTCTCTGGGCAACCTGGTCCAGTGTTTCACCACTGTCATTGTAACGAATGTCTTCCTTTTATCTAGCCTGCATCTACCCTCTTTTAGTGTAAAACCATTGCCCCTTGTCCTACTGCAACAGGTCCTACTAAAATCTGTGCCCTTCTTTATTTTAAAATGCATTCCATGCATGTCGGCCCGTGTAGCCAATGTGGTTTGTGGAAGCTGGTCATGACTAACATACATGTATATATTTTTATAGGGTTAAACCAATGGTTAAGCAGGTTCAGTAGATCAACTGTTGTCCTGGGATGCAGGTCTACGTACAGTTATGTTGACCAGCTATGTGATGCCAGGCAATGGCTCATTCTTTAAGTGTTTACTACGGTGTCTGTAATAGTAAGACCTAAATGAGAATATAATAGGCCATGTCCCCTTGGCCTTTCAGGCCTCGATGGAGAGTTTTAGTTCAACACAACAAAATCAAGAGCCCTGCCTTCCATGCTGAATTTAGAGGTGCTCATCACATCTTTTGTTTCTTAGGAGTTAAATTTTAATATCAGTGCAAGAAAAGAACACCACTTTTATTTAAAAACAAAGCAAGAAAAGTAAGGTAAGTTTTAGCTATGTGTCAAAGAACCATTTCAGGTGAATCTTTATCATATGCTTACCTAGTACTATAAAAACTTTTTTAACTCTGAAAAATATGAGCAGAATAGGTGGAGGGGCTATTGAGTGCCACAAATACAACATCTCACATGGTCTCTACCCAAGAATTTTAGTTGGATTTTAGTCCCAAAAAAGAACTAAAAAAATTTCTCATCTTACTTATCAGGAAATAGGAATGGAGATATAAATGAATTTTCAGAGAGTGGGATACAAACAACAGGACTGTCATTAGAAAGGAGCCATAAAATCAATGCAGACATAGCATGGGATGTCTGACTGTCCCTCTCGCAGTGAGGGCAAAGGCTGCATGGACAACTGAGACCCATTGTTTTCTGATGTTTGCAGCAAAATGAACAGCCAGAGTGGGATTTGTCTCTTCTAAGTTACGTATCTAGTAGAGAGAGGGTTCCTTTGCAGTCAGTAAAGAGAAACAGTGATCTACAAGGTGTGATTCACCTGACCTGCTTCAGATCTCAACTCTTTGGACAGCTTGATGCCCACCGTGGTCAGATGAAGACCACACATAATGTCATATTTAAAGCTCTCTGATTAAGAAGGGAAAAATGGAATAGAAACAAACCTCAAGACATGAAAACTCCCAAAGTTGCGATAATTCAAAAACAAAATGAAATTTTTCAGTTGGCTCCCCGAGATAAAATTTTAAGATAACTTAGTCAATGTAAAAGCTTATCTCCCTTTCCATAGATGTGGCTAGCTAATGTTTCATTGGCTTTTGGTACAAATTTACCTCACAGATGCTACTTCTCAGTTCTGCAAACCTTATTCTATGCGAAAGCTTTTAACTCTAAGTCAGGCACTTCAGGGATGTGATTTTGCCATCCCATACAGTCAACTGAGAGAAGTAACTACTGCTGGGACACAAGCCGTGGTACCTAGGCAGGAAGACCTAAGAGGAGAGAGCCTGAGACAGCCTTAGTCCTTTCTAATCTATAAAATTAAGTAAATTTAAGCACTCCACATGAAATCTGAATGTCTCCACACTTGGAACAAGATTCAACTTGAATCCAAACCCTGAGTGTAATCTTAGTTCCTTCTCTTCTTACAGCATCTCTTGGATGTTTAAAATAAATGGGAAAACTACTGTCTCCAGCCTTCACTTGTGGAACAGTCCAACCCCCTCTGAAACTCTTGTTGCAGGTTTCTGATCCCCTCCTTCTCAACCTGCCCAAAGCTGCACAAAGCAGCCCTCCCTTGGCCCAGATCACCCTGCTCCCCCATTAGGTTAAACAAACAGGGAGATTCGTCCAGGGAAGTCACAGGTTCAAGATCACGAAGGACGCACCTCATTTGGGCCAGTTGGAGGTTTTTCTTGCTATTGTGCTTATCTGTCTCTTCGCTGTCATCCAGACGTTAACCTCTGACCTGCGAGCCCGCCTCTCGAAAAAGCCTTGCGGTGTTTACCCATTATGTAACGTCTGTGCTTTTGTGGAAATTTTACAGAAACAAATGGAGGAAGTTTGCCAGTCAAATGGCTGGACAATAAATCCTGTCCTGTGTAGATATAATGGTCTACTGTCACTGTAAGTCTGCTACTGGCATCTGTCACCGAAGAAATGTTTACAAATTTCAATGTGCTCTGAGTGCCAAAGTATTCCAGCATTGCCGGGCTGTATGATTTGTAGAACAACCACCACCGTGCTAGATACGCGTAGCCTTGTTTTGCTAGCCTGAATAAACAGAGTGACAATGTTTCAGATAACTCAAGGTCACTCATGTCCAATTTTTCTGTCTATTCATCTCCTACATTCATGAATACAAGTACCCGAATGCTACTTTGTTCATTGTAAGGCTTTTTCTGCTCTGAGATGTCTTTTATTTTTAATCCAGGTAGGCAAACTACTTTCAGACCCCTTTGCTTATTTCTAATAGGGCCTTTATTATATATACACTATGTTTTCCCATCCTCCCTTTACAATCCACTTTCTCTACAGTCCCTGCTGCCTCTTGTCTTTCAGTACCATTTCCTCATTGGGACAAGGCGTTATATTGTGTAACCCTTCCGTGCAGTGTCATCGCAATGCCTGCTGCTGTGTGACTGCGTGACTTCTACGCATCATCAACTCTAACGTTAAGGGAATGGGAAGAGGAGTTTGGATAAGAAACGGGAACAAACATAGTTTGAAACAGTGGGAGAGGCAGGTAATATAATTCTTCCTTCACTGACTCTTTCAACCAAGGGCCTGATTCTGCTGCCACTGAATGGAGCTTTTCACTCTCGGTGTCAACAGAAGCGGCGCTCAGACTTAGAGTTTTGCTATAATTAAGTTTTCAAATCTCATTTCCTTTCAGAGGAGAGAAAACATTGTTGTGACTAAGCTTTGGATGTGGTAACAAATCCCTGGCAGGTTAGTTTGTTTTAACGGACGTATTAGTTTGAAGGAAACTTTTACCATCTTTTCTGCCCTTAATCACAGCTTTTATTACAATTACAGTAATGCGACAGATGTACATGCCAAAGGCAATATGTGTATTTTTAATGAGTCGACATGCAACCTTCCTGGAGAGGAGAAACAACCTCATTTGCTTCTGAACCATATCTAGCAGTTTATTAAGGGAAAGGAATCGATGAGGAAAACATTTACCACAAATTCAGGGGCTTCAGGAACTCACTGATGAGCAGACCTGTAAGACAGTCTCAATTGCTGTGCTAGGTTTAGCAAATCTTTGCTGACCGGTAACATTTTCTATTGTCCGCAAACAATACAAGAGAACATTAACAGGCACTACCTGGGAAAGATACACACGTGGTCCTGAGTCACTAGGCTGTAAAACATCACCAGTATCCAAAGATGAAACCGGAGGGGAATTCTGCTTGAGAGGGAGGATATCACAAGTCCAAAGGCACTAGCTGCATCAATAAGGCCTATTTATATAAGTTTTACAAGACGTTGGCTCAGAGGGGAGTTCATTCTGGTATAATGAATTCAGTCAATAATGTGAACACAGATCACATCCTGTGAGTAAAGAGCCTTCAGCCTGGTTCCTTGCCTCAATTTACCTTACAGCTTGGACACTGATAAGACACTGGTGCACACAGAGAATTACAACTGGATGACATGCACACATCAATTGGGCTCATTCACTTGGGGACTAACGAGAGATAGGCTCCTACGACAGCACATACAATCCCTTCTGCTACCTTATTCCTGCTATTGCTGTGGTCTGGGCCAAACAGCCCCTGCAGACAATGGCTGGCCACGCTTTTCTGGAGGTTAATGCAGGCCAAGGACCATTTCCAATACAACTCTGGATGTATAACCGGTTTTGAGAGGTAAAAGTTTATCTGTGGGGACCAGGGAAGGCTTCCTGGCTTGTGGAGATGAGACCCCCACAGACCTTTGCATACCTTTCTCCGAGATCAAACTATCAATGGAAGGCCCAAAAGCCTACTGTCTGAGTGACTGTTGCTGTGCAACAAGGCCTGCCTTGGTTTGGCAGTACGAACCCTCGCTGCCTGTCCTGCTTTCAGTCCCTGCACAGTCCTACAGCGAGCCTACAACACAGACCAACACACTCACAGACACCCGTGAAAGTTGCAGGACCTCTCTGCAACCACAGTTACTCTGGCACATCTGTTTGGATAATTAGGAGGTAGAAGTTAACTGATAGAAGACAGAGCACAACTGGAAATGTAGGAATGTGTTTTTACTACCATTAGTGCAATCAAAACTTCCTTCTTGCTATTATTACCGTGTTAGCACGTCAGTTCTATTCCAAATTGTTTTCAACTGCTAACTTTCCAAAATACCTCGAGTATAGCACAATCCATGTTCTGGTTTTCATTCTAAACATAATTTAGCTGAAATTATTCCCTTTCTTAGAGCCGTTTCTCTTCCTAGAATGTGCAAAATACGTGTACAATATGCACTGGAGGAACGTTAATCTTTCTCCATATGCCAAAAAAAAAAGTGCTGAAATTCTTCTCTGCATAAAGTAACTCCTATGTGTCTTTGTAGACTGAAAGCCCGTCTCTGAAATTGCTAATCTTCCGAGATGAAAAAATCTATACAGCCAGTTAAATCACAGCTTTAAAAAAAAGATGCAAAAATCCTTTGTGAAACTGATTACTGATTTATTTTCACAATTCCTTATGAATGAAATGCAAAACATTATCACAGAATGTTAGGAGTTGGAAGGGACCTTGAAAGATCATCTAGTCCAACCTCCCTGCCCAAACAGGATCATCTAGATCAGATCATGCTAATTATTAGCAGATATAAGTAAAATATGATTAAAGTAGATATAATAAAAAATATAAAGCAGATATAAGTAAAATAAGATTAATATAAGTAACATTAATAAGTAATGTAAGATTAATAAGTAATATAACATCAGCATATATAAGTAAAATAAGCTAGATCACAAGTGTTTGAATCATGTGAGATAATGTTAGTAGTAAGTGTCAGAGTTTTCTTTAAAAAAATACATGCTTTAGGGAATAGTTTGTTATTTTCCCTTAAGATTTATTTTTTCCCCCAAACTGACTTATTGGAGATCTTCCTGTACCTATGGTCTTAATTTGAGAAAGGATTAGATTTGTCCTTCAAAACTTATTTATACTTTAGTATTAAGCTTTTGCCCACAAAACCACATCAAGATCTACTAAACGAGAACAATACAAAAGTTGGTGTAACAAAACAAAACAAAAAAGAAACCAAGCCAAAACGTGCTCACCAATGCAGTCCACGCTGAAGAGGTTTACAGAGGTTGTTATGGAAGATTCATCGCAGGTCTTCATTCCTCGCAGAGCAAACCGCACCAGGGAGGCTTTGACTCCCTCTGGTAGAAAGGACAGCAGGTAGACGGGCATGTACAGAACGTAGCGAAGCTTGCACAGCAAAGGGGTCATGAGCTTGCCTTGAGGGGACTGAGCCATACGCTCGATCGTTGGGAACAACAGCACAGAGCGAAGAACCTGTGAGACATGGAGAAAATGACAGTCAGCGAAGCCCCATGGCACCATGTCCCAGCCAAGGAGACTTTATTTGTAAACGAGTCTTTGCTTGAAACGAAGTTGGGTTTCCAGGCACCTCAGACGCTAGGCAGGCGTAATGGGGTGTCCAGATTGAATTTTTTAAAAGACAAAGTGATCAAGAAGGTGGTTATGAAATGCTCAGCTCTAATGGGTTTGGAACAAGTGCTCAGGAGTGGGAGCACGGCCGCTTGCTCCAGGACGGCGACCCCACCAGAGGGCAGCAGGCAGGATCCGTCATGTCACGGGTGTTTTTCACATCAGCAAAAGCACACCGGGTTTAATTTCATCTGTTAAACTATTTTCTTTAGGTAAACCAACGAACCAGATTAAGAAATGTCCTCCACTGTGATGGTAACCTGAAGGTTTGACAACACAACATGGGTTTTTCAACTTGCAGTTTAATACAGACAAACTTGGTGAGAATACGAGTCAAAGCACATAGCCCCTTCACTAAGATATGTACAGAGGTCCATAATACTCCTTTATAATGAAATATTCTAACTCTGGTAGTTATGTTATTGTAACAGGATACACAGTAGCCTTAAAACAGGATGAAATGAATGAAAACCCACACCAACGTTAACCAAATGTGAATAAATATCCCTCTGTCAATTATATGTCAATGTTAAGATCAAACAAATATTCTAAAAGTATACCTGCCACTTTTTCCTGAAAAGTAGAACCATATTACAAGAATTCTTATAGGAACCCCCCTGGAAGCCACATGACAACAATACATAACAGGCATACCAAGAAAGCCAAGTAAGAGAGATCTGGGATATTACATTTGCAGATAATTAGGTATAAATCACTGTGCTTTGCTGGTGACTCAACATAGACAAACCAGATGTAGTTATATATGTCTGCTTACTGCACATACCATTCTATGCACTGCACAAATCAGATTACTGTATTTGTAAAAAAGATTTTAATGTAATTGTCTTTCCTGTCAAATGAGGCTCTGCTGGTGTATGCCAGTGTGTCTGTGCAGCGCCACTGGTCGCAGCTGCTATGCAGGGGATGGCAGGGCATGCCGCCAAGAGATGCCTGCAAGATTTGGGCACTGAACAACAACACAGACAAAATTCAGGAAATATCAGTAACTTGCCATCCTTCTGCAGTACTTTAAAATCAGGCTTTGAATGTGCTATTTATAACTAATACAGAACTATTTTAAGAAACCCTTCTACTTTCCAGTGGATACTACTTTGCTCTTAGACAAAGAAAAATACATTCTCAGGGAAATCTATCCTGGGCCTCTTTTTATTAAAGGCAACCAGCAGCTAATGTACAGGAATGCAAGACTTGTACTAAATTATATGGTAGTTTTGTGATATTCCAGCTAGGAGCTGAACTCAAAGTGTTGTGATCTAAAGCAGATTTGACCTGCGTTCCCAGGCACACATTAATCCTCTGACATTACAGTTTATAGGATCAGGATTAGTTGCTTGGAGGGCTGCACTAACCACTGGGGGAAGTTGCTAAACCTTGGAGGAAAAAGGACAAACCAGGAAAGCTGTTACAGTGACCCACTGATTCCTGCATTTTTGAATGGCAAACAAATTTAAAAGCTGTTGGGAAGATGAAGGGTGATACGTAAACTTTGTATTTTTCAATCACTTGTTGACTATTTCTAGTTTACTGCTAGATTCCCGAGCCATGGAGGATTCTGAAACATGCATTTGCTTGCAGGATTGCTTGTAGATGTAGCTCGGTTTCTTTGCAATACCACTGTAGATACAGCAGATTTAACATACTTTATTATAATGATACATTTGTAAAATCAGTTAGTCATATCTGTGTTGGGAAATAAGTGAATTAGAAATACAGAGGCAAAATGAAGGAAATTAACGAGAATCAAATGCCCAACATCAGTTAATGATTCCTGTCAAATGCCAGGATCTCAATTATATGCAATTGATACTAGATGAAATCAAGTAGATGGCAGAGAATTATACTCAACTTACAACCTCCAGAATTATGATCAGATCAAACACTCTGAAGATGGAGGACACCCCACCATAAATAACCAGGTACTGTCACACCTACAAATGTGACAGTATATACCATTAAGTAATGTGAAAAGGTTAATGACACCTTTATTTATGGAAGCTCTTCTCATACTTAATGATAGAAGTTTTTTTCTGATAACAAACAGTCAAGATACAAAAATTTAATACATAAATAGAGAGAAAAATCTGTATTCACCTGGTTTAAAATACCCCCAGAGGCAAGTCCAGTGACTTTTATCAGTTACATACATGGGAAGGGAGAGAGCCGGCCAACCAGAGGCGCTAGTCACAGAGACTTGGGAAAGTTGGCCAGTGAATCTGCTGAAGGCAAATACACCCTGTGCCCCTGAGTCACTGAGATCTGCGGGTCAGATAACTCACCCTTGCTGTGCTTTGGTCAGCCTGATACAAAAAGTAATGTATTCTGACTTTACACTGGAATTGTCACTGATGTGCCTATTGACAAGAAGCAGTGTGAAACTTCACTTAGAAATTATTTATTTAACATGCTATTAAATTGCAAGACTTCAGCACTCAGGAGGACACATAGCTAAAGTTCAATGTGTAAGGCACTGATGCTCTCTGGGTTAGTCACCACGCAGGCACTTCTATCTATCTTATCTATCTATCTATCTATCTATCTATCTATCTATCTATCTATCTATCTATCTACCTATCTATCACACTAAGAATATGAATAGGGTGTGTGTCCAGAGAACAAATTGACCTAACCCCCCAGTATGTTCTGCCCTTCATTCCTTTGTCACACACCACAGCAGGAAGGTGAGAGGACTTCTGGAGTTTCAGTTTTGTCATTGTTTATATACTTTGGTATCCAGATTTATCAGTGCAACAACTTCAGGTATGTATGACCTGTTGTAATTCTACAACACAGAGGGAAGAGAAACTAATATTTCATAGGACAAGTGAGCTGTCAAGGCAAAGAGCAGAATCACAGAATCACAGAATTTGAGGAGTTGGAAGGGACCTCAAAAGATCATTTAGTCCAATGCCCCTGCCTGAGCAGGATCACCTAGATTAAATGACATATCATAGAACTTTCTTGGTTGAAAGGGACCCTTTAGATCACCAAGTCCAACCACCATCCTAACCTGCCATCTACTAGTAAACCATGCCCCTCAGCACCACATCTAAATGTCTTTTAAATGCCTCCAGGGATGGAGACTCCACCACCTCCCTGGGCAGCCCATTAAATCTTGGACAAGCCTCTCTGTGAAGTATTGTCCATTCTCCGAAAGCACGGTATTGACTGAGGAGCTTTGTTTAGGCAGGATCCCTTAATTAGATTGATTCACTTCATGTGATCACTGCTTCATATAAATATTAAAGAATAAACAAAGGCTTCCTTCAAACTATCTACATAAAAAGCACATTCCTGCACATCTGGGCTTTCTATCCAGTTTTTAATCTATCTAAAACAAGGTGACAACTGAGTTCCTTCAAGTCTTCACTGGGTAATGGCTGTCAACATGTTTTTGGATGTCCAGAAACAGTTGGAAGGTTTTTTGTTTTGATTAAAATGAGAACAGAGTACAAAAAGCCAAACAGTTAAATATACAACACATTGTTGTTTATCACTACACGGTTTAATAGTCCCAACCACACCAGCAGAGGATTTTTGTAACATGTTTAAATTGTTTCTTTAAAAAAACCACAAAAAGTATGCAAATCAGACCAAGCCAAAAAAGCTCCACAGTCATATTTTTCACTAATGCCTTCTACTGAAATGGTTGAAACTTATATTTACCAGCTACAAACTGAAGTTTGAGCTTGTAATGATACTTGTTACAGGAACTGGCAAGGGACAGTGCTGAGGCTGTAACACCAGCTTAAGAACAGGATTTCTCTTTCAACCAGCATTCAGAGATTGGCATGAGATTCAAAGCTGTTAACTCCTGTGATGACAGTGAGAGGAGCTCAATACTTCTGAAATCAGGCAGTTTTGATGCCACACAGGTAACACCAGTGAGAAACTGAGGCACCTCAGTCAGGTACCTTCCTGAGGTCACAGACACTTTGGCTGAGGAGAGCCGTGACACTGTGACGCTTGTTCTCTCTACAGAGTGTTGTTTTACTGAGAAAAAAGAAATGGGAGAGAAAAGCGAGAGCTCTCTACTGAAGTCACAAACCAACACGACTGACCCACAGAAGAAAGTATGAGAAAGTGGAACTTTTTCAGAAATAACCTGCTGGTTCACTCTGCTTTAATGGCAGAAGTAGTGGTCTCTGCAGGCTCCCACTGACTTTTGAGCAGGAAAGGTTTTGAACAGCATCTACTCCAGCTGTGTAAGCTGCTCCTAATCACAGAGGTGCAGAAATGGTTGATACAATGCTCACCAGCAAAGAGAACATAAAGCAGATCCCACACCAGTTATTCAACTCAGGAGCCCACAAGCAACTCCAGAGATCAAACCAGCAGGCAAAAGCAAGGACACAACCTGTAACATATTCTAACCGAGCCCTCGCACGCGGATGCTCAGTAAAGAAGCATCAAAGCCCGGCTCTGCTGCTCGCCCGCAGACCTTGCAGCCACACAGCCCAGCTCTGCAGCAAGAGAATGACTTCAAACTCCAGGGCAGGAAAAAAAATAAGCGAGGGTGTTCTATTTAAAATTTTTTTCAAAACCCTACCAAACCCAAAAGCTGCTTCTCTGTCAAAACATTACATTTCTCAATATATATTAGTTCATCACATACATTAGTTTTCTATTTCTCTGTTGTGTTGGCAGAGGAAAAGCTATTATCTGTCAGGTGAAACAGTAAATTTTTCAGAAATAACATAATGATGTACTTAATGGTAATCTACAGTCTACCCTTGACACACAATGCCACATTAATCACAATTTCTTGTACTTGGTCTGCAGAAACATGCCATCAACACAGCGAGGGTCAGGGCAGTTCCCTACAGCTGTGCTGAGCAGATTTCCAAGAAAACGCACAGGACAAACGGACAGCGTTGGCTTGGGCTTTCCTCTCACCAGAGAGAGACTTTCTGTTCAATTTGCTCAGGCATTAATTATATATAATATAGTGCAGCATGGTACAACACAGTATAATACAGTATTGTATAATACAGGTCCATGTTTCCAAATCTTGAGTAATTTCTTCAGCCGTTCAAGGTTCCATTTGGTTTGTTTTATCAGCAAGCAGTCCCATATCAACAAACCCACATGATTTCATGACATCTAGAGAATTAAAGAGTGAACACAAGTGACAAAAAAAAAAAAAANCCTGGTGTGAAGTAAGAACATACTGTGTGCACTTTCTTCTACCTTATCTTATGGATCTCCTGTGATCCTAAAGCTGAGTTTGGGAACCAGAACAAGTATCTCAGAAAGTTTATAGAAGATACTGTCCCTAAAAATGTCAAAGTGCCTCATAAGAATTAAGTTCCAGAGAGAAATGTTACCATACTTATTTTATGAATCAGAAAATGGAAATTTGGGAAGTTATATGACTCCACCTGAAGATGCACATTCTGAGAGTAGAAAGATTTAAAAAATTGAACAATAATGCACAATCCTCTGCTCTAATCAAAGTTTAATGTTCTGGGGAAACAAACTGTTTCTGTAAAACAAAGTGGTACAGAAAAAATGTAAATAACCAATGTTTTCTACAAAAGTCTGCATTTTTCTTACCACGAACATCATGATAGCGTAGTTCGTTAGCAATGCTTAGTTGAGTCTTCTGTTACCATTTACTGCAGTCCCCTCCCAACATGGTGGTGTGCAGCAGGAGCATGTGCACTTGATTTCACACCTTCAACTTAAATTTTCTACATTTCCTACTTATCAGTGCCCTCAAATTGTCACTCTGGCATCAGATGCATTGATTTTTTTCTGTTCCTTTCATTCCAGACTTCTCATTGTATCTCACAGAATCTAAATGACAGAAAGAAGGATTTAAAAAAAAATCTAAGGAAACCCTTTGTATATAAGGAACATAATTTTCTTCCTGTAGAGATTAATTTGTTTTCCAAAGAAAAGCAGGGTTAGTGTATGCTGCTCTGTGAACGTGCTCTTATAACTCTAAATAATACACTTGAATTTTCTCTGATGGGCTGAAGGAATTCTTGGTCCCCAGGAAAAGCAAACTTTTTGAGTGCCACCAACAGCATCATGTGTCTGTCAGATCAACTTTAAAAGCTATTTGAGTTTTCATAGTTTAAGAACAGACTGGATCATGACTGTTGATCACAGGAACTTATGGTAGAGTTTTCGTAAGCGTACTGAGGAATCCAGCCAGGAATCAAATTCTTCAAGGGAACCTACATGTCCAGGGCTGTACAAGGCACAGTGGACAATGCACAGACGTTCACAGGCAGAATTCCAGTTGAGCAGAACTACTGAGTGACAGCTTTAAGCACACAGTGACCCAGCCAGATTTTTTATGTAGGTGACAGCACAGTAGCACAAATGTTGCAGGGTAACAGCGCTGAGTAATGTGTTTAAAGATGAATGCTATTTAAAATGTTAAGATTTATTTTTTTTTCCTTTTCACAGACTCACAGAGTAGTTTGGGTTGGAAGGGACCTCAAAGTTCATCTAGTTTTTCCCCCCTTCTGCCATGGGCTGGGACACCCTCCACCATCCCAGAGTGCTCAAAGCCTCATCCAACCTGAACACTGCCAGGGATCTAAGGGCAGCCACAGCTTCTCTGGACAACCTGTGCCAGGACACCTCAGCACCCTCAAAGGGAAGGATTTCTTCCTAATGTCTAATCTAAACCACCCCTCTTTCATTTAAAGTCATTATTCCTTGTCCTATCACTACAGAATTGTTTCACAGATTCACAGAATTGTAGGGATTGGAAGGGACCTCCAGAGATCATTGAGTCCAACGCCCCTGGCCAAGCAGGACCACCTAGATTAAATCACACAGGAATGTGTCCAGATTGGTCTTGAATGTCTCCAGAGAAGGAGACTCCACGACCTCTCTGGGCAGCCTGTTCCGGTGCTCCGTCACCCTCACTGTGAAGTTCTTTTGCATATTGGTACAGAACTTCCCGTGGTCCAACTTGTGACCATTGCCCCCTACGCTCCCTGATAAGTAGCTCCTTTAGGTACTGAAAAGCTGCAATAAGGTCTTCCTGGAGCCTTCTCTTAGCTCAGCCTGTCTTCACAGAAATGCTTCACCTCTCTGATCATCTCTGTGTCCTCCTTTGGTCTTACTCCAACAGCTCCATTTCTTTCTTGTACTAGGGGACCCCAGAGCAGGACACAGGACTCCAAATGAGGTCTCACCAGAGGAGAGTGGAGGGGCAGAACCACCTCCCTTGACCATCTGGTCACTGGTTTTGATGCAGCCCAGGACACAGTTGGCTTGACACAGCTGCAAGCATTCACTGCCCACTCATGTTGAGCTTGTCATCCACAAACACCTCCAAGTCCTTCTCCTCAGGGCTGCTCTCAATTCATTCTCCACCCAGACTGCAGTTGTCCTTGGGATTGCTGTGACCCATGTGCAGAACCTTGAGCTTTTATACAGTAGTGACAAAGACATAAAACTTTAGTATGCAAACATTAGATGTACTTTTAAGGACTAAGCATAAAAGCATGGAAACAGTCCCTAAGATCCCTTCATCAAATAAAGTTTGGGTTGAATTTTGCTTGACAACTTCTGTGTGATTACCTTGAAGGCATTATGTCTAGGTATTGCCTTGGACATTGAAGTCCAACACAAGCACTCACACACATACATACTGCCCAGGTACACACTTCTAATTTGTTGCTGAATAGATATTACAATATAGTACACTGGTTACATGAATATTAATGATATCATACAGTAAAAGTGGAAATTCATAATTAAACACAGTAAAGTAGATTCATTCACAGAGCTGAGCTATGGCCAGGACAGTACGACAAAGTTTGCTTTATGGCATCTTCTCAGTGATGTTCAGTGATAGGACAAGGGGCAAGTGGTCCAAGCAGGAGCACAGGAATTTCCATCTGAATGTAAGGAAAAACGATTTTGCTGTGAGGGTGATGGAGCACTGGAACAGGCTGCCCAGAAAGGTTGTGGAGTCTCCTTCTCTGGAGACATTCAAGATCAGTCTCAACACATTCCTGTGTGATTTAATCTAGGTTGGACTAGATGATCTTTTGAGGTCCCTTTCAAAACCTAACATTTTGTGACTCTGTGACCAGTACAGAAATAACCCAAGCTTTATAGTTTTGACTATCAGTCAATAAACAATATCGATTATTGACTATGCTACATCAGTTTTTCCCCTTGTAAACCTTCTGTAAACAGGAAGAGGTAAAACACATGGGATATTTTTTTTTACTTGTGCTTGTGTTTCGTAATATAAGATTCCAGTTTGCATTACAGCCTCTGTACTGGTAAACTAAACTGATGTAGGGCTTCAGCTCCAGGACCAAAGCTCTTTAGTAGGTCCTCTGGCATCCTTTTGGCCAAAACCAGCCAGCACATTCCCAGACAGTATCTGCACACAGATTAGGAAACAGGTGGAAAGGAGGAGACTTCACTACAGGACTGTAAGATATATCATGCCATTTGTTACAAAGAGCCATAAGATGGACCCTGATGTGCTTTATAAAGAAAAGTAATTTAAATAGTCATTTCAGTGTATCTACCTCAATCAGAAATGCCTCAAACCGTTTGGAGTGATTTAATAATATGTTTTGTCTAAGTGATTTTCTAAACAGACTGTATGCCATCCCTGGCAATGATACCCAGATCCTCCCTTCTGTTACCAAAAGATCATTCATGAGATGCTCAGCAAGGAAAGAACAACAAGTCACTAACTCCATATGTCTTTACATACACATATGTTAACTAAATCTGCTGAAGTAGTACCATGAAATAGTGAGTAAAGGAATGAGAACAAACCTTTACCCTTTTCAGAGTTCATTTTGGCTCAGTTTCATCAGGTTTACTGCTGGACTTGAACTGAGGTGCCAGTTTGAGTTAAATTACCAGAGACTCCCAAACGAAGTCAGTCATGGACAGACACGTACTCAGAAGATGTCACATAAACTGAAAACACTTTCTAATAGATTCTTCTACCTCTCACTAACCACGCAGAGGACCTAAGACTTTTAATTAGGAGCTTCGTCACACAGAACAAACTGAGAGCCCTCCACAGGAGAAGCAGCAGAGCAGACTTTGTGGCAAGTATTTTTAGAGGGGCACATGCTACTGTAATGCGGCATTTGAGCAAGTATCCTCTAAAAAGGGTGCAAAATAGCATTTTGAGAGGGAGAAGTGACACAAGTAGATGTGATGAAAGAAAGGAAAAAAATCAGATATTAAAGCAGGTATCAGAAGTCTGTGTTGACATCAACTTTTGTGCTGCACCAAGCCATCAGGTGCCAAGCCTAGAACCAAAAGGAACAGTTCAAGTGAGAGAAATGGCACCCTTTTTTCATATTTTCATATGAAAAAAGGGTGCCATTTCATATTTTTCATATATTCACTTCTCTCATGCAACTACACTGCCCTGTGACAAGTGTATGCATTACATACTGACTAATAAGCTAGAAAGAATGGAAAGTAAATGTATTGACTTAAAATGTTAGAGGGTTTTTTATCTTTTTTCTTTCTGTATAAATGGTTATCACATATAAAAAAAACAATAATTAAGGCATGTTTCAGTAATACAGCAGGATGGCAGAATCTTTACAGAATCATAAATTCCAGTACATGAAGGGGCCTATAAGAAAGCCGGGGAGAGACTTTTCCCAACAGAAAAGTATGTAGTGATAGGATGAGCAGGAATGGTTTTAAATTATAGTGGGGTAGATTTTGGTTGCGTATTAGGAAGAAATTCTTCACTCTGAGGGTGGTGAGTCACAGGCACAGGTTGCCCAGGGAAGTGGTGCCTGCCCCCTTCCTGGAGGTGTTCAAGGCCAGGTTGGATGTGGCCTTGAGCAGCCTGGGCTAGTGAGAGGTGTCCCGTCCCACTGCAGCGATGTTGGAATTGGATGAGCTTTGAGGTACTTAAAACTGTGCCAGGGCAGGTTCAGATGAGATGTTAGGAAATTCTTCACCAAAAGAGCTGTCAGGATGTGGAACAGGCTGCCCAGGGAGGTGGTTGAGTCACCATCCCTGGATGTATTTAACAGACGGGTAGATGAGGTGCTCAGGGATATGGTTTAGGAGAGGACAGGGACAGTTAGACTTGAAAATCTAAATGGTCTTTTCCAACTTTGTGATTCTGTGATTCTGTCCCTTCCAGCCCTAATCATTCTATGATTCTATAATGAAACATGAAGTTGAGAATGGTACAGAAAATATACCTCACTGTAATCCAAAGTCTGCTGTTGGTAAAATGGACTTGTTAACACTCCAGCAAAAGACTGATCACTAAATGTAGTCTACAACCACTCTATTTCCTTCTCCTCAAATGGTAAGAAATCTTCTGGCACCCAATGACATACTTTTATGATGTGGTCCAGCACGGGATGAGAAGGTGGCAGGCTCACAGTACTACCACTGATGTTAGCCCCCTTTTATGACATGGAACTCTTAAATTAAAATATTTTTTTAAATGCCAGGTATTTTTTTTTTCAGCCAAGAGAGAATGATCAATGCTGATTGATTCAAAGGAGAATTCCTTTGTGATTTCAGATCTTTGATGAAATTTTATTGTGAGCACGTAAACAAGACACACCAGTTGCCATCTACAAGGTCTTCAGCATTGTGAGGAACACTGTATATACTGGCTACCTGTGGCCAACCTTCACTACTTCCAAGGAAGGCAATAGAGGATACAGAACTTCTACCTTAAGTCAGGGAAAGAAATATTTCTTAGAAAATTATGGGAAAGTTCACAAACATTAGTTTAAGTACTAAGTATTGAAATCTAAGACATATTGTATACTAATAAGTAAATTTCATACATATATATTTTCAATATTTAACTTAAATATCTCAACTTACAGAATTACACATGGTGCAAAAAAAATACACCAACCATAGCAAATATACTGTCTCATCTTTTTTTCTTTTAAAAATTTTTCCATTAACTACTCAGTCACTAAATCCAATAGTTTTTTTGCATTATTTATATTTTCATGTTCAGAAATAAATTTATTTATATCCATCTAATCCCTTATAAGCATTCTAATATAATAGATCATTTCATATCAATTCTACTTTTTCTTTGTATTAACTCCCTCAGATGTTTATAGAATGCATTCATATTCACATTCTCTGCTTAGTGAGGTTAAATTAGCCGTTATCCTGAACTCCTGTGAAACTTTCGGTTTCTAATTATCTTTCTAAGTTTTCTTTCTACTTATTTTAGTCTTAATTCCTCTTTCTTCAACACCACAGGTAGAATTCACCTTGCATGATAGTACTTGCTGCTCTAAAAATCCTAATACGCTGAACTGAAATGCGTGTGAGTTTTCTCCATGGTGCATATGTCATTCATCTTCACAAGATCACTGGTGCAGACCCTTAGCCCTTTACTGTATACCGTTACTCCACACATGCAGTGAGAGAAGCAGGCTTTTCTTAAACCTTATCTGTGCAGATGACTCATGAGACTCATTCTTACACTCTTACTGTATAAGAAACAGTAAGCAGAGAGGATATGAAGCGAACATATCGTCTCTCTCCTGCACACCCAGACTTTTAATTCTTACAATATGTGTACAACAGACAAGGCTGCCTCCTTAAAGTGCTCTGCTGACATGGTTGTCTTCTCAACCTTCTCACTCTTGTTCCCTGGCCAGACTGTCACTCATAGGTCAAACTAGAGCACAGTCAGCAAGAGCTGAGGCAGGAGGGAAGTGGTAGCCAAGCTCCAATCAATGTCTCCTCTAGAGATCTGCAAAGTAAAGTAACTAGAAATTCATGACATACTTTTACCAAAATAATATTGCCTTAATATTGTGTTGCATCACATCCTAAGCTCAGGCTGGCTGTGTGACAAGGGCTGTTTCCTGTTTGAGTGCTGTTTTCCATTTATCTTTGTCTGATGTCAGGGATGTCTCTAACTTCTGGCATCTGATGTATTTGCCTTTGTTCATACTTCATGTTTTATAGATAAAATGACTTATTGCGTAGTCTAACAGATTGGGATATTCAATTCAATTTCTATTCCTATTCTGGATTTGAAGAAAGGGAGCAAAACAAGAATTATCAAAGTGTGTGAGAGAAAGAGACCACTCTTGTTTCTCTGTGACCTACAACCCACACAGACCTTCTCACCTCTAGAAAACTTCAAGACTAAGTGATGTTAATTAAGCTGGTCAACTGAGACATATCTCCATCATTCTGAATTATAAAAGAGAGAACTCTGGAGACTAAAATAGGTTAGAATCAGGATAACGTAAATTCCAACCACCATATATACAGTGTCTTTAGCTATTTCTACTTGGACATACCCAAAAGGTATCAGCTATAATGGATCTTCAGGAAGATATGGGGGTTTGACCCCATATGGGGGGGGTTTATGGGTGTTTGATCTTTCGGGGTCCCTTCCAGCTTCTAACATTCTGTGATACTGTGTGATTCTATGAAACAGTACACATCCACAAATTCTTCCTTATACATTCCACAGAAGGTTTCTCTAAGAAAAAAAACTCAGAAATGCATTTTTTCCAAACTTTCAACAGCATTAACTTCCTTGAAGATACAAGTTAATAAACACTACAGGACACACTGATACTCATCTTGTGAAGTTGTGCATAATCCCCACAACTTCGGAGTATTCTACTGTGGTATATTACCTGTTGCAAAATATAAGGCCATTATCAAGATTTATTCTTTTCTGAAGGGAAGATTAAACAGTTTTATGGACAGTGATACTACACAAAGTCACTATGTTAAATGGCACATAAATAAACGGGAGCCAATATCAGTTAATAAAATTTAAGGGGAAACTTCAGTTTTATGTATGCTGGTTCAGAATTTCCCAAATATCAGTCTTCTTGCACCTTCCTTCCCCAATTCCAAACGTAATACAATACATTACAACAAATGTAATTTACATCTTTTCTCCTTCTACAGGTCCATCCACATTACCAAATTTTCCTTACTTTTCATAACTGAATCAGGGAAATATTATTTAAAAAAACCCTTAAGGATCATGTCCCACTTCCATATTCTGCCCCTGCTATATTCTTTGCTGGAGATACAACACCATTTCTGGAACAACTAAGTCAAAAGAGGTATTTAAGCTGTAGCATATGAATTAGTTACAATTAGCCATCATTTCTTACTAATTAAATACAGAAGCAAAATTAATAACTGAAACACCTTGCAGGCAGGTAACCTGTGCTGTGCTTTTATATGCGACAAGAATAGTTTAAGGTCTAAGCAGATGTCAACTTTTAGCTGATGCTATTCTATTCACTGACAGAAAACCAGAAAACTCGACTACCCAGCTGATGGGAAATGTCAGGACTCCTTCGTGTGAACCTACAGAACTTTGACCAATTTTTGTCAGCAGCAAAGAGTCTCCAAAATTCACCTTCTCTTCTACTCAATGTGGTAAAAAGAAGTTAGCAGAAAAAAAAATTAGTAGAATGCTTTGAAAACAAGTTAATGTACCTGTTTCACACCATTTAAAAAAATATACTTTGTCTGATCTGTCAATTTATCATTCGTACCAACTTACAGTTTCTTACATTCAGTATATCCGATATTGCCACATAAATTATACCTCCTACAACATCTGAATTTTATGCATACTTATTTTTAAAATATATACAGAACACATGTTTTTCGATGAAGAAAACCTTGTGTTTATTTTTTTATATTTTCTTTCAGCTTCTACCTGATGATATAAAGAGCAGACAACATTCTCAGCTGTTTAAAATGCTCTATAGTCATCACAAGGTTCTCCCATGTCCTGGCACCTTCTTTATTTAACATACGTTATCCCATTTTATTTGAAGTACATATTTAATGCCCCAGGCCTTAAAGTGCCTTAAGAAGTGCTTCCTGGAAGTTCCACTTGGATGAAAATAAAATTCAAGGACCAGCATTTTTTAAAATATATTTGCATTTCAAGCTTTAGTCTTCAGTGTAACGATGAATACAGTGCTGGGTACAATGATTACATCTTTAGGTATGTAGGCCTGAGTGTCATTTGCACCAAGGTGAGGTGTGACTAAATGTATGTCTATTTTAAGGGCACTTTCTACTGACTTAGCATGAATTTGATTCTGAGCCTTCTATGCCTGAATCATGCATCCAAACTCACTGGACCAGCCACATGAAGAATCATTATCAGGCTTCTACAGCAGGAACTTTGCACAATACTACTAAGAGTATACTAAAACTTGCTTTGCAGAGTTTAATTACAGAATAAATAAAATGGATGAAAATAACTTGGGTTATATCTTACTAACAAGAAAGTAAGAGTCATGGAAATCTTGGTAGTATCCAACTTCAGCTGCTAAGAGTAAGAAACTGCCTTTGTAAACAGTGGTCACAAGCAGAGTACGTGATGAGGAAGAGCTCTAATGAGAGCGCAGCGTGTCCAATATCCTACTGGATGTTTCTGGTCCTATGTGATTCCACCTACTATATGACTTGGTGTGTGATCTTGCTCCTGGTGAAACTACTGGCAAACTTTCCATCAATATAACGGGCTTTACTTCTGCCCCATGAATAAATTCTGATTAAATGACTTATTTTTCAGTTATTAAATGTGACGGTCTAGACATCACACCATATTCCCAGCTTTAGAGACCAAAATTCCTTAACTCGTTCTTGGACAGCTGGAGACAATGGCTGCTGTAAACCCCTTATCATGGTAGTTACAGAATAATCTCTTGGAGTGAGAAGTAAATCAAGACATTTGACGATTCTTTTTCAAATGCCTTCAATCACATCTTTCAAAAGGATGTCAGTAATTTGCATGAAGCCTGACTTCCAATGCTGAAAACTGTTTAATGGCAACAGGAGAGGGACTATCCATACCTTGTAAGCAGGTCATGACACAGGAAAACATTATATGTTGTTTCAAATGACTTAAAATATTTTCCATCAAGAAGCACTCCTAGAATTTTTCAAGATGAAGCCCAGAATTCTGCTAAATCTACAAGCAAGAACTCAGAAGTGTTCTCAAAAGACACTTCAAAATAGTTCTCAACAAGTCAGCCCTACAAACGGAACTATTTGTGAATTATTAAAAATATAAAAAATATTAAACACACAGACTGTTCATTACATTTACAAGTCTCACAGGGCTAAAATGCAAATTACTCTGTACTACAAATATTTGGGTAACTGAAGACTTGCCCAAAGTGTTTGGAAAAAAAAAAGAAAAAAAAAAGCAGGAAAAAAAAAGCAGAAAAAAAAGAAAAAAGAAAAAAGGCTTTTTATGGGTTAAGGTAATAATGAGAAAACTGTTCTCCCAAAAATCTGTATCTTATTGTTGGACTGAAAATAGTTTAATAGAAAAAATATTCATTGACAGAGCAGTATTTTACACAGAGAATTAAGTCCCATCAAAGTGGGCAATATCATTCCATCTACAAGGGAAGTGCCAAAGGAGACAGCCAAAATTTGCAACGGTGTGATAATACAGGCAGGGATGGATTTGTTGCTATTATGATTAAAGCATATAAACAGAAGAAGATTAGGAGGGGTGAGAGTGAAGAGAGAGGAAGAATAGTTTATTGGTTGGAAGAAGGGCAGGGGGAAGCTTATGTTGGAATGCAGTGTCACAGTTACACACCATAAAGCTTTCAGTTGCTCCCATTACATGACTGTCAGAATGCAGCTGCCACTTTCCAGGAGAAATTCTTTCCGTTTTCATTTTGGAAGTGCAGGGTGGGATTTTTTTTTTTTTTTTAATTTTTTCCCAGTGTAGCACTCCCATGAGATCACCACATTGCATCTGCAGGTACCCTTATGGTATATGGACTGGTAAATGTGAATGATCATAGAATCATAGAATCATAGAATCATAGAATTGTTAAGGAAAAGACCCTTAAGATCATCCAGTCCAACCATTAACCTACCGCCACCAAGTCTACCCTTAGACCATGTCCTCAAGCACTGCATCTACCCGTCTTTTAAACACCTCCAGGGATGGGGACTCAACCACCTCCCTGGGTAGACTGTTCCAGTGCTTGATGACTCANTGCCATTCTCTGGACAGATCCATCACCTCAACATCCTTCTTGAAGTGCGGGGCCCAAAACTGAACACAGTACTCGAGGTGAGGCCTCACCAGTGCAGAATACAGGGGGATAATCACCTCCCTGGTCCTGCTGGCCACACCGTTCCTGATATAAGCCAGGATGACATTGTATTGATGATCCTTGTAGATGTCACCTGGGACACTTACCACTTAGGATGAATCAGTGATATGACTAACCCAGAGTGGAGAAATGGCTCAGCAGAAATCAAGTATTAAAAATCAGATTTTCTGTTATCTTGACCCAACTGCTTTCACAGTCTTCAATGTCTAGTCCTACCTGCCAATAAATCTCAAGGACCATTCAAGCTTAAGGACAAGTGGCAGAACAAGGTGAATGAGAAATCAGCCATGCAATTATAACTCTGTTTTGCAGATGAAAAGGGAAGGCCATGATTTTCTATCAGTGCCTCGAGATCCTTGGATTTCTGTTTTTATGCACTCCACTTAAGACATTTGGGAGGGCTATATTTCACCACTCACAGAAGTCAACCCTCAAAAAGGCATCCAGCCAACCCAAGCCCATAGCCCTGCTTTACTAGGGGGGTTAGTAGACAGATAAAGTTGAGCTGATATTTGATGTTGGAAGGAGTTCAGTCCATTACCATTGTAACCACTTCATGTGGCTTATTATATGATGTACTCTGGAGGAAGAAGAGCAGAACAAGTCTGACTCATGGTATCAGTGAAGAACACAAGCATGAGTAAGGTTGTATACACTGAGAAAGAAGGGAACACAAAGCCTAACTGTGTATTTTTGTCAAAGGAAGAAAAACAACAAGAAATATATTAGGTTCAAGATGGAACTTATATCCCAAAGTCCTGTCACAGAATCACAGATTCACATAATTGTAGGGGTTGGAAGGGACCTTGAGAGATCACCAACTCCCCTGCCAAAGCAGGTTCCTTAGAGCAGGTTGCCCAGGTTGGAGTCCAGACAGGTCTTGAATATCTCCAGAGAAGAAGACTCCACAAGCCCCCTGGGCAGGGGTATCAGGAGAAAAAGAGAGAGAGAGGGGAATGAGAAATTCTCTCAGTCAGCTCATTTTTCCATCCTTACATTGACTTTCCCAGAACTGTATGCATTTTAAATAAGGGGAAAATAAAAAGAAAATCCTTCCTTCATGATACTACAGACTGATTCTAGCCTTAATTTTTATGGCATATGGAATAGAGGGAGGAATCTGCTAAAAGAGACAAATTATCATATCTAATTTATCATGCAAATAAAAGTGGTCATCGGGTAGGAAGGGTTTCAGGACAACAGAGAACAGGAATTTGGAGGATAACTTTCACTTGCCAATGCCAGATACAAAAAGTCTGAACTCTGTCAGCTGCCATTAAAGGTCACAATTCAAATTATATTTACTGAGATGTAGGGTTTATACCTTTCATTTCAGTAAAATACACTCTGATTAGGCACAATGATATTTTAAAAGAGAGAAGCTGAAAATTAATGGTTTCAAGAGCAATTAGGGTATAGTGAATTCTACTCCTTATACAGATTTATCCTTCGGTTTGGAATTTGAAATGGAGTGGAATGTTCTCACAATTTTCCAGTGACTAGAAGTGTTATAACAAAGTTACTAGAAACATATTTTCATTAACATTAATCGAACTTTCCTACAGGACTCCAAAGGTAACAAGTTTATTAAATACATTTGTGGTTCCTGGACTTCAACTTAAATGTATACTTAACACATGAAAGGGCAAACTCCAATGATTTTCTTTCCAAGATGTCACAGTTAAGTAGAATTATATCCAAATAACCAAAATTAAGCATTTCAAATATTCGTATGATGAAACTAACTGAAAAGGAAGTGGACTTCTATTAGATTTAATTTTGAAGTTAACCTCAGTCATAAGAGCACAGAGGGTGATTCTTAAGACAAAATGTCAGGCTTGATTTACTTCTTTAGACATAAGTTTACAGTCACTCAACACACCTCAGGTATCTGAAAAGATCCATCTTGGCACTGGCAAAAATTCTTCTAAAATAATCAGTAATTGAAGAAATACTACAAAATTTTTTACAGTGTTTATCTGAACACTGCATTAGACATGCCCCACACGCAGTGAATGTGCAGTCTAAGGGTTTATACAGATTTGTATAAATCTTGTATCTCCTGACTGCTTTTGCTCCAGCGGTGAGCTCTTCAAACAGGACACACCGCTCTCAGTATAGAAGCCAATGCAGAGGAATACATTTTTCCGCTCTGGCCTCCAAAGTAAGCATCCCCAGACTTCACTGCTACCCACAGGGAATGAACAAATTAACAATATGTCAGAGCAGTATTTTAATTACAACAATGTCCATCCTAAGCAACCCATTCTAACTAGAAGATCCAAGTCTCTCCTCATTTATTGAGCAACTGTATAGCATACAATGAGGCAAGATCTGAAGAAACAGAACAACTTCTTTGTTTGACTGCCAGCGAAACCACATTTTAATACAGAGCTTCTAGGAACAGATACTGGTTATGAAAGTTGCAGCTGTGCTCAAAAAGCTTAGCTATGTTTGCAAAGTCTATGTTCACAAACTCCACAACACCCCTTCCTCTCATCACAGGCTTCTTTCATGAACATTCTTTACCTAATTGTCTGCCTTCCCCTTTTCTCTACTCCAAATTAGCATGAAAACTGCTGATTACTCGCTGTCCTGTCTTCTGTAAAATTACATTAATTGCAGAATGAAAACAAAACAAATTCAAGCTGTGTTCATCCTATCTAACACTGAATTCTGATCGTTTGGTCTAGCTCTCCAAAGAGACGAGTCACTCGTTTTCAAGTGATAGAATTTCAAGAGATCGCACCACCCAGCGTAAGAACTTCTTCTGGAAATCTGGCTTGCAAAAGGGTGTTGAGCCCTTCTGAAAACATATACTGTAAACCCTAATTGTTTTTGACATTCACTTCTAGTTACATGTTTACGATTCCCTCGCTTTTATAGGACCATTGCACTTAGTTATTACAATATGAATCCAAATTTTTGGAGATTCAAAATAACTAGATTTTATGAACAAATCTGTAAAAATCCACAGTACTTAATAAATCCTGTTATTCTGCCATTTACCATTCTATCCATCTTTTTATTTTTAGTCCTTCATTTCCTCTTCATTCTCATGTTTTACTTTGGATTCTTGATGAATGATCATAGATTCCAATTTTCAGTTTATTTTTCTTTCTTTTCTGTTTGTTCATTTGGCTACTTTAATGTCCTCTAACTTCCTAGAAAAAATAATTTTACAGGTTTATTTGAATTCTGACTACATACATCTGAAAAGAAATCCAATGTTTCATTAACAGTGAAATAAATGCAATATTATTAAAGAAAATGCAAGCCTCTTGAAATCAAAATTATTGTTCTTACGTTTTCCTACTTTGAATCATCACGGACCAAACCCTTGGTTTTCACACTGTTTCTATATTCAACAATTCAAGTTTCAGTGAACATCATGAAAAAAATATGGTTTTCCTCAGAAAGTCTGGGGAATCATTATTTCCTAGGACCTCCTTATCACACAGTTAGGAGCTAAACAAGCTAATCTCGGGACAGAGTTATTTTTTACTCTGAATCCTCACTCTTAAAAACACAATCAAAAACCCAGAAACTCATATTCCTATGCTTGATAATTATATTCTGACTGATATACTGCTGCTGATCTTGTTAAGCCTGTCTTTTAATAGCAGCAGACGACAATTTTTAAATTAATTTTGTACTTGTGCTTTTAATTATCACTCTACCAGTCTCATCTGTTCGTCGACATTTCTGGACTTTCATTTTTGCTGACTCAGAAGAGTAATGAACTATACGTAATCTAGTGTTTCCCATAAAGTTCCAGGACTGAGTAGGTGGTATCTACCTGCTTCGCCCGCTTCAAAAACCACACAAGGTATGTTTGCATATCCATGCAGCACTGTTCAGACATGCATTATTTACTTTCAAAATACACATAAAGGCAGTATTAAGAATGAATTATAAATATATTTCAGAAGTCTTTTCTAGAAGGCAAAACAGAACTTCAATAGTTATTATACCTTATCTTTTCAGTATCTATGTTTTTATGAGAGACATTTAGGATGTACAGCCTTTGGTCTATATCTGATAGACAGAAAAAGAGTGGACTGAAAAATGACCTTTTTAATCTTTTAAAGTACATTCCTTTTTCTATTTTTAAGGCCGTCATATTACAATCTTGAAGCTTTTTGTTTTCTAAACAGAGTTTCTATATTGACACTTTCTGATCAGATACTGAACTCAGCCACACAAATCCACCACTGAGCTACTACTTCATTTCAGGGGTTGACAATATGATGAACTACAGCTTCACGCAGTTAACACGAGCTGAGCTGCAGTGTGCTAACACAATATTAACTGCAACATGGCATTACACACTAGTGAGTAGAATAAAACAAAGCAATTTAAGTCAAGGTTAATTTCAAAAAGCTTTGTTTGGACCAATCAGGCATGAATGTTGGCCAAGTAGGCCAACCAGCACCATAAGCCTCATCCAAACCTTCCGTTCATGGCTCCTTGGTAGACTCTAGGTTTTGAGTTAGAAGTTTAAGATCTCAACAGCCACGAGAAAAGATTTTCAAAAGGCACAGTTTAACTGGCAATCCTTCCCAAAATGAAACTTTGGAAAATTTTTTACTTGTTCCTAATCCTAAAGTTTTGTGTTACCAACCCCTCCCCTCACCCCCCCACCCCTTGAATTTTATCATTTTTACATTGGTAACTCGTCTCACCTTTCATTGTTTCCTGCATGCTATTTCTACAGTTTCTACAAGTGTGGATTGCAGACAGGACAGATACATAAAGAGCAACTCTCTATAAATCTACTTGTTTAAATCTCTCCCCCTTTTCAGGATTGGGGGGTGGGGGGGACTTTAAAGCATTAATCCTGTTATCTCATTTTGGAGGAAATTGGCTTTTTAACCAGCAGGCAGTTATACACTGTTGATCATAACATATCTGATCAACACAAGGGTCAAATTATGGCACCATGTGTAACATACTGTATGATATATGATTAAAAGATAATTTATGTGCTTATAGACCAGACACATAAAACCTGACAGACACAAATCAATAATGGTCAGGTATCTCCACATCATGACAGAAGTCTATGCTCAAGTTGTCGATCGCATTTCAGCTCCTCACAGGTTTATTTATTTGCTGATAACTGATAGTTCATGCCACTTTGGCTTGAAGCCAAAGCTTGAAGCCAATTTTCCATGAATAAAAAATTATATCCTTAATGTGGAGAAAGACTCATCCCCAGTGAAAGCAAAAGATTAAAAAAAATTGACTAATTTGCCCTTAAATATTTTATATCTGAAGATATATCGCCTTCAACAGCTCCTTTTTGAATTTTAAATTTCCTTTTTCGTATACAGAAACCTGTCTGCCTGTTGACTGCTGCATTTTCTTACAGTTTATATTTTTAAATGCTATTTTTTTTGGTGGGGAGAGACAGAAAAGAAGGGGAGTGCTAGGATTAGAGTCTGTCATCAAGCCAGTGAAAATAATGGTTGCTAGTGGTCTCTTGGGTGAGCTGACACTCTCAACCCCATTCCAAACTCATCAGCCTTTCACCGATGGCATTATGAAGTTTTGTTGAGCTTTTAAAATTCGGGATGGTGGCCTTTTATGAGTGCCTCAGTCAAAAGTCAGTATCTCTCCAACAAATCTTTGTTTGCCATGAATTCATCCACTGTTGCTCTTTCCTTTGCGGCCTCCCACCCCAACTAGAGAGGAGGTTTTATGTTTGTCTTAGTTCTTCATATGAAGGTTGTTTTCATTTTATCCTTTAAAAAATAAAAAATATCTCTACAAATCTTTGTAGACACTTCCTTGATGCTTCAGAGATACAGCATCTTATTTATTTTATTTGGGCAGGTTTAACAAATCATCAGCATTAGTTCTTGCTTTTTCCAAGTAAGAGAGCTGCATAATGTTTGCACATGCACCAAGCTTGCATTACTAGCTCTCCTGGCTACTCCACCAGATTTACTGATACTGCCTGAGGCGTCACTGAGAGAACACACTCGTCACAACTTTGTCACCCGTTGCAAGGTGGATTATGCAGACTCCAATGTGTACACCATCAACTAAAGAAAATTTTAGTCCAACTGCTGGCTCATACCACCTGTGCTCCCTTGCACATGCTCCCAAACATGTGCTATCTATAGAACTGATAGAGAGAACTGCTATAAATATGTATATATATTATGGAAATAGTCCAACTCAGTGACCAACTTCAAACATCTATAAAGTTAAATTAACACACGTCTCAGTGAAGGCAGCTGAACTTAAACTCACGATTAAATCTGTGTGAAACTGTGTTAAGCCTTTCTTTTTCCGCTCCCTGAACTCTTAAAAGAGGATGGAGGAAGGTGTCCTATCAGCCCAACACTGTTTGCTTGGTTTTTTAATATGTGGCTCATTTATCCAGACAGATAGACAGAAAGAGAAGAAAAATACATGACTCAGTTTAATTTTATATCATGGCCTAGAAATTCACAGCTCTTTTCACAAGATACACATTTATTTGAAATGTGGACCAGTTCCCTTGTGAGGTCTGCTAAGTATAGCCATCTATTTTTTTTCCTGCATAATAATTTTGCAAATGTTGTCGTTGGTTTTGTGTTACTGTAATTAACCTATTTTAATTTTTATGGGGATTTTTTCCACTTTATCATTTAAACCTGCAAGTAACATGAAATTCATATAAAAATAGTGTCTCTCCACTGTATTGCTCCAGGTCATGATCCCAACCACTAGACATAAGCACATATCCATATTCCATCCATCACTGGAATCCATTAAGGAACTGAAAGCAAACAGTTCTCAGCAAGGACCGATGAAAACAAGGCTGCACAAACCAGGGATATTTATTCCCACTTTGACTGAACTGCTGCCCTGAACTCTTCTCTACATGAGAGAAGACATTATCTCTTGTCAGAAATCTTCTGGCTATTTTTCTGTTTTATTTAGTCTTACTGTACTCTTTAAAAGATGTGCACTAAGCTTGCTTTTGTAAGACACCATGCAAGTTGGTAAAAAATGTATGGGTTCACTAAGCATTATTTTAAACATTACAATTGTCAATGAGATCATCAGAAGTGAATTTACTCAGACAACAGCTATGTAAACTGACTTTTTAAAGTACTGTGACACCTACTTTAGGTAATCAACATTTAAATTAGATGTTTATGTTAAATTTTCAAAAATGGAAGAAAAATTTATATTCCTGTTTATATAGGTGTGTTTATATTTTCATTTTCTTTCTACTTCCAAAATGTACTAGAACTTCTGAGTACATCACAACCCACTAAATTAGTGTTTTCAGAAAACATTTTCTGTAATGTTGACTCCAGCCTTGTATTACACATACAGGTTCTAATCTCAGGAAAGGAGAAACTGAACAAATGTCACTGCCTCTGTAGTCTTTCCCTCATCCATTCATGCTGCTGAAAAGATCTCAGAAGTCAGACATGCTGAGCACTTCCTATACTGTTAAAAAAACTCTACCTCTTTTAATCTTCCAGTCTCATCGTCCCAGTGGATTTCCAGTAATCCTATACCAAAGAATTTTGTTTTCTTACAGAAATGATGGTGACTTTTCCCTTTACTAACATTACAAAAGTGCTTCCCAAATTCACAGTCAAGCTTTCAGCACAACTGAAACTAAATTATTAATGTAAATGGTCACTGCACTGAATTTTGTATCACAACAAATCACTTAGCAGAGGAATTTTCTCTCTAATGGCCTGTCCTACTTTCACTAAATTCCAAGTAGTTCAACAGAATGGAGCTAAGTCTTAAGCAGAGACAAAAGAAATAGTTTTTTCTCAAGACAGAAAGGCTTGAGAGAATCGAATATTTGTTCAAGTGACATTTTTAACCATTAAAAAATAATTTACATACCCTTCCTCCCTCCCGAATAATTAACTATTTTCATCACTGAAAAACCCCCAAACAAAACAGCAACCCAATCCCCAACCCCCCAGCCAACCAGTTACTTGGAGTCTTTGGGAAAAGATTATCTTCGCCAGTAAATTTCGGAAAAGCTTTGATAACTTACAGAACTGATGTTGACCAAGAGGCTTGCCCTGGTGATACTGCACCTGGACTACTGTGTCCAGTTCTGGACCCCTCAGTTCCAGAAGCACATGCAACTCCTTGAAAGAGTTAGATAGTTTGGCTTTGGGATCACTGCTGGTATTTGTTTTGTCAGACCCTTATGAAACTTTCTTTTTGCTGCCATTTTTCATTTAGTACAGCTCATTTTAAATCAAACTAATTCTATAAACACAGCAATTTCTCACACACACTGAAAAAAAAGAAAATCCATGGCCAAGAGATGCCAGAGAGAAGAATGTATCTGAAATTTCATACCACATTCAATGTCTTTGTGAGAAGGGTCATGTGCAGAGATGCTTACTAAGATGTGCTGCAAGCGACTTCAGGTAATCAGGGTGAAGCAGATTTCCAGGCAAAAGGAAAAAAAGCAAACAGGACCGTGACATCTGCTGTTCTGTTGTGTACCTGTAGGCCATCAGTGCTTCTAGGCAAGCTGTTCACAACAGATGGAATGTGGCCTTTTGGTTCAGGCATGAAACCACAAAACGAATACTACATATGCCATGCTACAGGTGCGATTTAGGGGAGCACCAAGGGTATTAAAAGACACTTTTACTAAAACCGCAACAAGAGAAACTCTGGAATGACAGAAGACTAATCTATTATTAACTAAATTTATAAAAGGAATAACAAAATATGTCTGACTCTTTCCAACATCAGAAGTAACAATAGCATTTCACAGATAAAAGCTCCTTCAGACTTGTAATGAGGTATTTTGGAGGACTTAAAAAAGAATAAATAAATGAAGGTACCACACACATATAGGGGCATTATCTCAAATACCCACATAAAAAAGCTCTAACAAAATGCTTCTTATAGAGGTCATTCAATCCCTGTGGCCACTAATAATACTAATAATGGGTGAGAGAAACATTTTTATATGAGAATTATAAACTGACTAAACAGACAGAAAACCCAATATTGTCAATTTCAGTACTTCAAAGGATTAACAAAAAAGCATGGTACCTCCTGTTAGGCATGTTTAAATTATTTATAAAAGGGAATGAATAGCACCAATGCTTTATACAACATAAAATAATTTAGGATTGTCAGTAATGAAGAAATGTTTGCTGAACTGAAGAAAATTTGGTTACTGGACAGCCTCCATATGGGTAAAAGTCAGTACTGATTTGTGAAGAACAAGACACATTCCAGGAACCTTCTAGTCCAGGTCCTGAACAAGGTGTAGCTCCTGAAGTGTAAGACCTGAATGCAATTTGTCTACAGACAAAAGAAAAAAAACATTAGAAATATGTCTATGCTACTGTATAAATTCAAATCATTAAATGTAAACTTGTTATTTTGTTACACTCATTAGATTTCCCAAAAGTACACAACAGATTTCTGTTTGGAAGAGAACACAATGAAGGAAAGATAAGGCAGATGGAAACACATGTGTGCACAGAAATGTTGTGACAAGGTTTCCAAGGTATGAACTTGTTTTATACACAACTATTCCAACTTATGTTTTGTTAGCTATTACTTATAAAATAAACCATGTTCTCAAGTTCTAACAATACATATGTTCTAAAATGTAGTAGCAAGGCATGGACTTAAATGAAATATTGCATAAATTTTATTTGCTCAAAATGATACACTCTCAGAGGTTTTAAACTCTTCTTCCTGAATTCCAGATGACAGGAAGAACAATGCTTACATCCTATGATGGTTTCATTCATCAGAAAGTGTTCATTTATTACCACAAAGTTACTGGCTTTTCAAAAGCATCATTGCAAATGAAAGATTAATAACAAATTGCATTTCATTGGCAATGACATGTGTCAATCTTTTGGTGACATTAATGATCAGACTGAGCATTTCAGAAAAGAGTCAGTACTGTCACCAAAAAAGTACTAGGAAATCTTCCAAGGATTTGTGCTTTCAGAGAGAATGCCTGGAGGATGTAGATATTTATGAGTTAGGTTCAAACTCCAACAACCAAGAAAAGGATTTTGTCAGTCAGCTTCATTTTTTCATTCTGCTGAATGAAGGGCGAAGAAGGTTATGAGGTAAAGACCAAATATCAAGTAAGCCATATATTATTGCATTTTTCCATCACCACAGAGTGAGGCTGACTAAAATGTTTTCCTTCTCAGTATCAAAGTTTTAGAGCATTTTGACATACTCTGTATGCTCCACTACCCACAAAGAGGTGGTCTGTATCCACATGGATGAACTTCCCCCTGCCTAAACCCAGGATGTCTGCATACACACTAACTACTGGGAATGGTCCTGGGGCTCTGCCAAGCTCAGAACCATGGCAGGGTGTTCCTGGGAGCTGCTGGCTGCTTTGGGCCGAAAGGTCTCTCAGGGACTAGCCCAAAGCCATCACTGCATAGGTGTCCCAGATGCATAGGTGTCCCAGTACTCAAATCTATGCAGTGGCTCCACTTATTTACAAATATGGATGTAGCCTGTGTGTCCCTTCTCTACTAACTTGATTTAGCTGAAGGCATCAAGCTAAGACTAAGTTTGTGTGAAGGAGTCTTCTACGAAACCATTAACAGAAGCTTCCCTGAGAGTCTGTAGGAAAATTGGGATGCTGTCCAGAACTGCAAACTGGAAATTCCCGATCCATTTATCTTTCACTTAAATAAGAAAGTATTACTTCACAGAAGTTTAAGAAAAAAAGCCCACAGTATCTCGTTAACCTGAAGAGCACATGGGCCTCAGAAATTAGCAGCACTCAAAATTGACTGAAGTGCAACCAAGGAGAGGCAAAGAGTTCAATAGGTTCCCTCATCATTGTCCAAGAGAGGGACAATTGCATCTATGCTTTGTTAGATTATGAAAGGTTTTGAAAATGGGTAACAAAAATAAAATCTGCTAAATATCCACTCCAAATATAAACATTTACTGAATTATTTGAATAATAAATACAACACATTAACCTCTAAAACAGTTGTGAATGGAGTTAAATCCAGCTGGCAGCAGGTCACAAGTGCTGTCCCCAGGGCTTAGTGCTGGGGCCAGTCCTGTTTAATGTATTCACTGATGATCTGGACAAGGGCATCAAGTGCACCCTCGGTAAGTTCACAGACAACACCAAATTGCGTGGGAGTGTTGATCTGCTGGAGGGCAGAAAGGCTCTGCAGAGGGACCTGGACAGGTTGGATTGATGGGCAGAGGCCAACCTTAAGGGGGTCAACAAGGCCAAGTGCCAGGTCCTGACCTTGGGTCACAATGACCCCAGGCAGCACTACAGGCTTGGGGCAGAGTGGCTGGAGAGCTCCCTGGAGGAGCAGGACCTGGGGGTGTTAGTTGACAGCCGGCTGAACATGAACCAGCAGTGTGCCCTGGTGGCCAGTTTTATAGGCATCCTGGCCTGTATCAGGAATAATGTGACCAGCAGGAGTAGGGAAGTGACTATCCCATTGTACTCAGCTCTGGTGAGGCTGCAGTTTTGGGCCTCTCACTACAAGAAGGATGTTGAGATGCTGAAGCGTGTCTGGGGAAAGGTGATGAAGCTGGTGAAAGGTCTGGAGCACAAGTTCTATGAGGAGTGGCTGAGGGAGCTGGGGCTTTTGAGTCTGGAGAAAAGGAGGCTGAGGGGAGAGCTTATCGCTCTCTACAAATGCCTGCAAGGAGGGTGTAGAGAAGTGGGGGTTGCTCTCTTCTCTCAGGTAACAAGTGATGGGACGAGAGGAAATGGTTACAAACTGCACCAGGGGAGATTTAGGCATCAGGAAGAATTTCTTTACTGTAAGGGTTGTCAGGCATTGGAGGAGCTTGCCCAGGAAAGTGGTGGAGTCACCATCCCTGGAGGTGTTCTAAAGGTGAATAGGTGATGTGCTGAAGGACATGATCTAGAGGTGGGCTAGGCAGGGTTAGACTGTGGTTAAACTTGATGACCTTGAAGGTCTCTTCCAACCCAAATGATTCTATAATTCTAAGTGATTTTATGAAGATCAGAATAATAAACTCTAAGCAATCAAAGGCTGTAAAAGCAGAGAATTTAAGACCAAAATCAAAACTCATGTAATAGAAGAATATCACATAAGAAATACACAAAAATAAAATCAAATTATCTAGCTACTAGTGTACACATATGTGCTCAAAATCTTGTGGGAATCAAATATTCCAGTACAAATAAAGGAAGAGATGGAAACACAAGTTTCTTATTATCACACTTCATAATTTATAAAAGCTAACAGTTAACTTATTTTTGGCAAAGGGACAAAGGTTGCACAACACTCTGGCTTACACAAATATTTTCTATTGTTAAATGCATCTTAAATGTAAGTTGTCATATATTAACTTCAGGCACACAGTGGACTGTGCAGCCTAGGAGTGTCCCATATATACCTAGATTTCAAAACACTGATGAATAGCATACTGACAGCATCCAGGGAGCAAGGTGTAAAAGAATCACTCAACAATTCACAGTTAATAGAAACCAGATAAAATCATTCGTGTAATAAAGACTTTACTGATGTTGACCGAAGCAAAGTTGGTATTTTTGGACAATCACTGCACGTGATATTTTCTAGAACACTCCCTCTTGAAAAGATAAAACAGTAACAAAATTTCTCTCAACAAAAATGCCCTTGTTTATAATCACAGAGTGAAATATTCCTGTGGAAATGTATCAGGTTAACCTCATGTTTCACATTTTTAGCTGCTGTTTTTTTAAAAGGGGGAAAAAAAAGTTAAGACGTGCAGTGGAAATGGTTACAAAGAATTAGAAGAACCTCCTCCTGCATGTATTGTACACAGACTTAACACTGACACCACACTTCCTTCCACGGAAGATTTTATAATGATTTACCAAGAGTGGATGTTTAAGAAGAAAAATTCAGTATTCTTCATTCATCACCTGCTAACAGAGCCAGTTGTTACTTAGCACTAATAGTTTGCCATTTCCAGAGTCACAAGCACACAGTCCTGCCTCAGCCTTCTTATTGCCTCGCTGTGACAAAGCAAAACGTTCAGATACACAAGAACAAGCAGCAACACCTGCCGTGCGCACACACCAGGTTGTGGAAGTAATGATATAGGCATACATATTAGCTATTTAAAAAATGTCCTTCATAGTAAGTCATCACATTTTATATTACTATGCTTCTTCATACATTTTCCCATGAATAGTCAGCAATCTGTTTGCTCTGAGATAAGAAGCTACAATCAAAATCATAACGAGTCTTAATTGCTAGTGTAGTAATGGCCAAGTATCTAGAAATCTGTTTATAAATTATATAAAGATGTGAAGACAACAAAGTCTTAAATATATTTCTCATCATTATCTATAATTCATATTACAAGGGCATTTAAAGGTCTAAATTGAAAGAAAGAACTTTATTTTACATCAAACCACTTTATTATGTTATTAGGATTAGTCATTAATGTTTTTATTTCCTTTTAGTGAGACCTAGGACTCAAAGTTAGCAGAATATGGTTTCCACAGGAAAGACATGACATTACCCATAGGTTAAGCACGTGCAGTGCTTTGCCAGCAGTGTAACTCCCACTGTATAATGTTAATGTACCTGAAGTTCTGATGCTCGCTTCATCATCTCCAGTGTGATGTAGCAACCAATAGAGTGAGCAATCAGGACCAGCTTTATATCTTTTGATACATTCTTTTTGAGGAAGTTCAGCTTATGCTCTACTTGTCCGTTAAGTCCAAAAACATCCTCTAGCTCCTTAATATCTGTGTCTGAAATATAGAAGAAAATAAATCCTTTGTTTTAATGACAAAAATTTCAAGTATCTCAATTTTGTTTCACTTCTTTGGAAACTCTGAAGTAAATAAACTTATTAATAAAAAATAAACCAACTCCAAACTTAAAAATGTAATTTTAAGTTGCTACCACTGGTAAACATAGACTGATGAATCACATACTGAATACAAAACCACACTGAGCTTCATGTCACAACATCTAGCATTGTGTTCCCCTTCATTCAGAACAAAACCAAACTCATTGTATCAGCTTAAATCAATCCAACACTGAGAGATCAGGACTTATCTTTCACTCAAGGCAAGCTATCCCATACGTTATCCTGTGCTAGACAGACTCAGATAACCCAAATCTCCTGTCTAAAGATGCACAAAGAAGCCCCATGAAATAAGGAAATGTGAAATGTATGTGTCACAACATGGATTAGCACTTACATAAACTATCCCTACACAGGCAGGTCTTATCACTGTCAATCCAATGAGGAAGATCAAGTTGGAGCTTCTAGGTTAACTGTGCAATGTAATTCCTGTTTTTGCAGGGACCTCTTGGAGGAGCTTGGGCAATCACTTAGGAGGGCTTCACTACTCCCTCTCAACAAGACATGGATGATCTGGTGCCTGTAAATTTACAGCAATCTGGGGATCTTTAACTTGTTCATGAGGTGGGTGACATGGCTCTCAAGTTCTTCAGAGTGCGGGGATTCATAGCTCTTTCATCTGCTAGAAAAATTCTATACCCACTCAACTAGAAGTTATGTTAATGATACACCACTCCAATTTAAACTGGACTACTTGATGGAAAAGACTGCAAGAAGAAAAACTGAAAAAAGGAATGAAAGAGGCAGAAAACATTAAAGACGAGTACTTACAGCTCATCTCAAAGAGAGGTACTGGTACTAATACCACTTAATTTCTTAAATGCATGCGATTATCCCAGGGATCGATTTCATATTCTATCTTAAACTGCTGCTCCTTCACACCCCTTACTCACTGACCTGCAATGCAGCTTCAGTTTGAAATAAACTACATCTCCTTCCAGCACAGTTCACACGTATGACAGGGACCAGCTAATCACCGAGAGAAGGTCCACAGACTCTTGGCAAAAACCACCCACTTCTAACAACTCCAGAGCAGCTAAGTGAGGTGGAACACACAGCACCATAACCAGCCCAGCAAGTATTATTTGTTTAACTTGTGCTGTCCTCTGAATCAGTTCCTTATGTGAAAAATAGATGTGGAAGAAAGTATCCACCAGGCAGAGACACCATAAAGGTATGTGCATGAAAAGACTGAAGGGCACTCAGAAACTACATGAGAAAGTTAGCTGGAAGTACAGTTCCATTTCAGATGTAGCTGGTTTTGTGCCTGCTTGGACCAAGTGGTAACAAAAGCCTTTCTGTCTGTCTGTGAACATAGTTCACCAAATTATAAAGTCTGGCTTTAATATTCATGTGGTAAATTGGACAGTAATTTATAATTAACCTTAAATGCTTAAAATTATTAATGCTACTGCAGCGAAGTTATCGGGGGGTTGACAGTGATAGTACTAATTTGTAGCCTAAGTGGGCTGGCGTTAATTGTGGTATTGATCATCTGAAGTAAAGTAACTGCTAAAGAATGTGTTCTGATGCCTTTGTTCTGAGCTTAATATATCACCACAGACATCACAACAAAGTTCTTTATTAAAAACTAATATTTCTGCTATAACTACTAATGATCATATCCCAGCATAAGTTACAGTACTTACTTTAAATGAAAAAGGCTTTTTCTAAAACACACTCCAGGAATGCAAAGTTAGATAAGAAGTAGTATTTTGCTTATTAGGCTTTCTACAAGTCATGGAAAACAAAAAATTTACTCTGTTTTCTGACACCCTAAATAAAAGCCTAAGGGCAAAACATTGTTTTTAAAACATAGTCTCTCTTTTTACCAAAACTGTCTTTCCTGCTTTTTATTTATTTACACAGCAGCTTAACCACATGCAGGAGTAGGCTGTCTACATCACAAGCCTAATTAAGGGTATATATATATCTCACATATAACTCAGAATATTAGAAATATGATGGCCCACTGGATACAGCAACAAATGAAAGACTGTTATGCTGAATATATGTATAGTCCTATGTGTTGGGTTGAGAGATCAATTTTCCCTTGTAAACATTTGCTATAATTGCCATACCATTTTTCTCAGGCACTGACATCTTCAGTGATTTATCAATACATCTTTTAGTGTTTGAAATTCTAGTCAGTTTTCAGTATTGAAAAGAAATTATTTTACAAGAAATTAAGTTTATTTTCAGGTGAGAGTAAGAAAAAAGAGATCTATAAATCTTCTAGAGAACCTCTTATGGTTCACAAGGAACAAACTGAAACAAATCATAAAATTTTATTTGCCTTGTCCATACAATCTTGTGATTTTTAAATCGATCTTATAATTCCACTATCAATCTAGATGATAAAAAAAATCAGATTTGCCCAGGTTAATGGCTGCTTTTCACTGCGTGAATTAAATATCTGCTCCAAGAGATGCTGAAAATCGCTGCAGTGCAAGTATTAAATCCAGCAAATATATCCTAGCCCAGTCACCACACATTCCAAGTTAACTATGTTAGACAAATACAGGTAATTATTTCAGTTACTTGAGACATTAGATACCTAACTTAATATTTAGTTGCCTAATAAATAGTAGCGTAGAGACTCAGGGCAGCATTTACTGCTAGTACTGACTTCAGCAGAATTGTTCCTATTCGGAACCTGTTTTATTTCCAAAGCAAACACTCTGAGGAAGGATATGAATTGTGCAGGTGGGGATTAAGAGTGGAGTAAGAATAAGAGAGTTTTTCTCCTCACATTTGCCCAGACACAAGTTTAGGTCTCGAGCATACTCAACTCAAGTCTCTGCACTGGTGTTTCCTCAGGTGAGCTGGGGAGAGTAGAGCTTGTGGAAGCGATTTTTAATCGGATGGGTTAGTTATGATTGATGATGACCACAGAGACCCTTTTCTACTCAACTTGGACAAAGCATCCTCTGCACAGCCCTGCTCAGCACCACTCAGAGGTAGGATGCAAAGATTCCCACATCTCCTGGCACACACACAATCCCTTTTAGACTGAAAGTGAGCCCTGACAACTAATGCTGACCCCAGAGAATTGTTTCAGCTGTTTTAATACAACTTCTCCTTTTTTTCTGTAGTACTGGTTTGTTGCCAAACCAAATCACACTGGCACTACTTCTACAGAAGTCAGACTGGAGGATGAGTGCAGTCTAGGGTCTGGCAATCCAGAGGTAGAACTCTCCTCATCTAAAACTGACCCTGCACTCGTCAGGTACAACTGCAATATCACATAACCTATAGTGAAACATGCATCCTATTTTACTTCTGGACAAACTTAAAATTACCCATGCCTTGTGTCTGTTCATGTGTCTCCAAGACAAATGCTACAGAGTTCTAATAGTCCAAAATATGTGAGAGCTGGGCTGCGTCACAGGTTTGGAAGATCTATTTATTTATTTTACAAAATAAAATCGCCCGGGGATTATCCAAAATCAACATGAATTTCTTGGGTGGATAAGCTTAAATGGATTCTTTATGTAAGCAAACAGACTTGCACAAACACACTGGCAGTCCGCTCACTGATGGCTCTACATCAGAGAAGGGACCAGAGTTACTTCACCTCAGGTGTGGAATAAATGGCAAGGCTGAAGGAGAGCTCATTTGAGCCCTTTTCAGATAGCAGAAATTATACGACTTGTACCTTACGCTGCAAACATCCCATCTGGGCCAAACCATATGATTTTAAAACTTTATTTAGCTGAAGTGTATTAAAAGAAATACTGTATTTCTTTATTTCGTTTGGCAAAGCATTAATCTTCTGATGTGCCTTCAGGAAAACAAATGCACAATCATTTTAATGAGTCTCTTTTTCTGACCTCTGCTAAACCCACAGTCAGAAAACAATGATAGATTAAAATAATGTGTTTGCTCTGTGATTAGGTGACAAGTTAATCTTGCTAGGAAAGAGTACTTTGGTTTTCAGGGAAATAACAGAGAATTGTTTGTGTTTGTTTTTCTGCTGTGTATGCATGGGGAAATTCTTAGGCAGAAAAAAGTGCATATCAGTTATATGAGCAGACATTAGACTGCAGATTCATAAAATTTATCCTTTCATTAAAAAGCCTCCAAGAATAAGACTCCTTTTTACTGAATGATTCAAAAAGATACTGGAGGTCAGATTTTCCAACACCGCTCTCCAGTTTGTGCATATAATTTCTGTGTGCCTTTACACTTCCCTAATTTCACAGGGGAATGCTTGCACATCGAACCTTACAGCTATCCCTGGTGACAACAGATGACTGAACATCTGAGATGTTGGACACTTGTCCACTTATTATGGAGAGACTTTAACATCTGTCCCAAGATCCACTTGTGCACAAGGCCTCCAAATTCCTCACAAAAAAGCAAAGAACTGTACGAAATGGTGACTTGTAATTATGTGCCATGAAGGGTGGCAAAACCCACTCTGACCTACCTGCACTGCATCTTCTTCCCCGGGTCATTTACTCTAGGGTTACCAAAGTAGTCAAGGACAAACTCTAATGAACCTGACATATGAACTCTCGTGGTCAGGAATTTTCAAAACAAGGCCTTTTACACAATAAGGACAAGTAAGGATCTGGAGACTGAACCAGGGGACTGGGAAAACATTCACCTCTTCCTCTGAAGATGGTGTGCATTTCAGCTGCATGACGCATCACACTGCTTAATGCTAAAAGTGAGGAGAAAAAACATGTTTAAACACATGAAAATGCAGTAACATCACAAGAAAGCATCAAGAGGAATAAAGCAATGAGGGAGAAGATACTTGAAAGGTCAGTGATGACATCAAGGTACATGAAAAGGGAAAGCACAAAGCATCAAGTATGGTCAACCAAGTAATTCCAAAAGAGCTAGCTCAAGGGCACGTTAAGTCCACTGCACTTTCACCAAATACCCTAAGGGCAACCAACATACAGGGCCAAATGTTTTACACAACTTTTCCCATGACAAATACATGCAAATACTGGTGGGACCAACAGCAGTTGTGACTGAGAGAGTAACTACTAGTTGGTTGGAGCAACCTAAGACAGGTTTTATCTCTGCCTTCACGCAGTGGCAGGCAGGAAGCAACCCCACAACTAAGTCACTTAGAAGGATTGCCCATTAAACTGGCATGCATCATCAGAAGCCTAATTCTGGAAATGAAATAAACCATTTGATATAGAAAAACACAGTAATTCCTTTCCATCGAATAATGCCAAAAATGTTTAAACAGAGATGTAAGCTTAAACCCTGAGCTTTCAGGTTTGTTGGTCTAATACTTTAGAAGATGCATCCCCTAAAGATATATTGCTTAGAGCCTGAACGCTTCACTCGGTCTTTCATTTGATTATTGAACCTTGGATAATTTGTATCAGCAAGTGACAAAATGTCAATGAAATGGGATGGAAACCGTGAAAGAATGTTCAATAAATACTGAAGAACTCCTCTTGACACTGGGAACGAGGTCTTAAAGCATTGTGTTTTAGATTAACCCTTAGACCTTAATCTGGCCCAAGTACCCTCAGGAACTGTTCATGCAACTTTCAAGATAAACACAGCACTCATTAGTGTTATTGGAGTAATTACTTTTTTTGTAAAGTTATCCTCCACAAATAAATTACCATTTACTCAAGACAATGAAGTGGTCATATACATTATTTTCTTTATTAAAAAAATAATGAGACCTTAATTCAGAAATTGAACTACCGATTTCCTTTGCTATGTACATAACTATTGCTGGGACACTTGTTTAACACCTAATCTGTTTTTCAAAGGAAGTTGTTATAATTAAATTAGTACAAGCATAGTCTGCCAGAATGAACTAATAAACATGACAAACACTAAACCCCAAATTCTTATTAAAAACATACAGGAACACGCTGAACTTAGAAAACGAAGATTTTTCTAAGAGACTTCTTATTTTATACTCCCAGTCTTGTTTTACACTAACTGATTAGAGCAACTACTACCAAGGTATGACAACACAGCAGTACAAACGCTGAAGCAGCACTTTGTTGGTTGTCTCCAATTTTGGGCAAACACCATTAAACAGTATTTTATTATGAAGGTCAACACCAATCTATGTGTCCAGAATCACCTTAACATACTTAAAGAAAATCTAGTATGGGTGTTTCACAAAGAATCACAGACAGGTTTAGGTTAGATGGAACCCCAAAGTTCATCTAGTTCCAATCCCCTTCTATGGGCAGGGACAACTTCACCAGACAAGGGTGCCCAAAGCCCCATCCAACCTGGCCTTGAACACTGCCAGGGATCCAGGGGCAGCCACAGCTTCTCTGGGCAATCTGTGCCAGGGCCTCACCACCCTCACGGGGAAGGATTTCTTCCTATTGTCTAATCTAAATCTCCCCTCTTTCATTTAACATAGATGTGGTTTTTTTTCTGTATTTGAATAACTGCATTTTACAGTCAGTAATTTCAATAACTACAGAAAGTATAAGACTTTTCAATATCATATTATTTAAAAAAATAAAGTAAAATAAAAAATCTTGGCAGAGTAGAGGTTAGAAAACCATCATTGTATAGGAACAGATAAAATTTTCCATTGTAAAGTGACCTCAAGGTGCAAAAGCAGTCATCTGAGCCTATGGGAAGCTGATTGTTCATGTTATATTTTTTGTTTTCTGGACATGCTGAAGCCAAGTGAAAGGTTCAGTGAATTCTCTTGTTCACTTGACCACACGGACACAACTGGAAGGACTACCTTGATGAGGCTGAGTGCTATGTAAGGTGTACCTTGATATAGGAAAAAGTATAAAATTTACTGTGACATCTTTAGTCCCCTATTTTTCAACGTCTAGGCTACACTGTTGATGGCAGCACACTCCTTGGACTACTAAGGACCGCTTTTCCACGGACCTCATTATTTTGAAGATAAAGACCTGTATCACCATGCCCATGTAGTTGAGCCAGTCATTCCAACACACCAGGCATCCCACTTGGCACACCATTTTATGTTCAGGAATACCCTCTGAGAGACAAGTACCTACACAGCACAAGAAATAACGGTATACATTTAGTTTACCAGAAGATAGGCTTTTATCTAGGTTTTACTCCTTTCTTTTTTCCCCTCCAGTCTCTAAGTAATTTATGTCTAGGTGTGCACATCTACAGTTGCAAAATAAATACTTTCAGTACTGGCAGCCCTCCAAAATCTTCCAGCAATTCTCCCGTCTTTCAGTAATTCCCAAATGAATCAGCTATACCACAGCTTTTTAAGGAAGAATAACTGAACATAGCCTGAGATAGTTCAGACTACATACAAGCAAACAGGTACCAAACTAAACCAGTAACACCAGTGCAGTAGGAACCCATGAACACATTACTCTTCCTGGGGTGCTGAGGTCTCTGGACGTTACAGAGTAACACCACTGCAAGCCACAGTTGCCAACATAACTGGGCTCAGCCTTCTCAGGTGAAGTACACCTCTCTGGCATTGCAGGAAAAAAAAAAAAGAGGGTAAAAAGACGGATTAGGAATAAATCAGTGAAGTAGCCTTGCATTGGCAAAGACTTCATAAGCAATGGGAGGAAGAAAAGCTCATGTACTCTAGAGCTACCTGAAAGGAGGTTTTAACAAAGTGAGAGTTGGTCTCTTCTCCCAAGTAACAAATGATAGGACAAGAAAAAATGGCCTCAAGTAGCAGCAAAGCAAGTTTAGATTACATATTAGGGAAACATTCTTTACCAAAAGGGTAAACAGGCTGCCCAGGGAAGTGGTTGAGTCACCATCCCTGGAGATATTTAAAAGAGATGTAGGCAAGGTGCTTAGGGACATGGTTTAGTGGTGGACTTGGCAGTGCTAGATTAATGGTTGCTCTTGATGATCTTAAAAGTCTTTTCCAACCCAAACTTTCTGAAGTGCTCTGTGTTTCTACTGAATCCAAGCTATAACTTTTAATTTGCTAGCCCAGACCTGATTTTTCTTGAAAAAATAGGCCAAGATGGAAACGTTCAAGTAAGTTTAACTCTTCAGAATAATGCTACAATAACACTGTCTTCTATCTTTAGGGTAACAGCAAAATATGACTAATACATCTTCAACTTTACGAGCTATTAAAATGACATTAGGATATTCCCTTTTCTTTACTCTTGTGTGTATTTAACTAGACTATTTTAGTAGACATGTAAAGTGTAGGTTTCTATTTTCATTTGTCCATGGAAAGTTAAATTTAATATCTAGAATAACTACCTGCAGTAAACAGATGCAAACTATTTACCAATACTGCCTGGCATCCTTTTTACTTTAAGCAATGAACAACCCACATAGGCAAACATATTTTTTTTTCCCATCTTTCTTCCATATCCTTCAAAACTGATGGATTATAAGAAATTTTCATCATTATCATCTTAGATTCCCTGGTGCTGTAAGCCAGAGCCCCACTTCTGATCGCAAAGGTCAATGTCAGTTTATTCCAGGAGAAAACATGACCATGGGACACCAGTGCTGTCCACACAAACCTTATGCAAAATATTTTGCAACACAGTGCTACCTCCCAGTGCTCAATCACCCCTTCTAATGACTACCTGTCTTGGAAGACCCGTCAATGCCTTTTTGTGGTCTTTGCACAAGGAGAGCAACCTGACAGCTCAGGGAACCAGCTGTGGCTCAGTGACTTCCCAGCACTGATCCCAACTGGACATCAGGATTCTCCTGGCTAGCTGGCATTGCGTGGAGGGAAACCAGTAGCCAGGAGAATCCAGTTCTCCGGCCTGACACTCCGCACTGAGTTACACTTTCTGCCATCACCAGAAAAGACGACGATTTTGATTAAGGAGCACATGCTCTGCCTTTCATTGCTTTGCACAAAATAAGGCAAAAGAACATATGTAAAAACCTGTATTTATTGAAATCAGTGGCAAAACTGAGGAAACTAATTTCACTTTGCACTTTTGTTAAATATAGCAGGATTCCTTATCAACTGCTGATGCTTTAAATAACTATCTGCATGTGCTGTATCATGCAAATTTTATATCTTCAGGGACAAAACACATTTTTGTCAAATTGACTGCTTTAAATTATGATTTATATCTTCTCTTCTCCAGTGTTCTGTTACACTCTTTAAGAATTAATCAGCAGATTTATTTCCCATTACCAAGATAGCAGTTTCCCTTTTCACCTTCCTGAAGAAAACTCTGTAGGTTTCCTTAGTCACCTAGCTGAACTGCCTAGCATAGCAAGTGTGGCAGCACGCCAAAGATACGCTGATGGTGTTATTTTTCTTGGAGTTTTACCTTATAGCTGAAACAGCGACTATGGTGCCACCACTACAAAACTGATTTGTTATTATAGACATTGAAGGGATTTATTTTGTTCTTTGTTTTGTGCAGATGAGATGTGCTACACTGAGAAACTAATTAATCTCTGTATCCGTGCAGCCGGGCAAAGGCTGATTTTCTTAATTACTTACATTAGCAGACATGGAAGCCAGAGATGATTACTACCTCTGAAACTGTCTGCAGCTTCACAGTATCATTTTTATATAAAAAGACAGCAAATGAATTTGACCTGCACTCCACAAAAAGACAGATCCAAATATGCTCATGTAGATTTTAACATATACTAAAGAGGATTCAGAAATATTGAAATCGGTTTCTTCATAATTAACTGCAGGACAAAACTTCCTCCAAGTTCTGTAAAGTACAATCCTGTAAAGTACCAGTACAGAAGTTAGAGGGGTTTCTGATAGATAAGACTCAGTGGTAGTATGTATGGTAGTATGTTAGACACCACAGACCAGTTTGGAAAAAAAAAAGACACTACAGTGTCAATCCTGGAGAATTTTAGTAGCCTCCTTACACACTATTTAAAACAGCAAGGATTCATTTGGCAACTAAGTAGTCTCCTGACAACACCAGTAATTTGATAGCTGCAGTAAATTAGGTGATTTTGTGTATGATATACACAAAACATAAAATTCAAATTGCATGAAGATGAAAATATGACTAGTTTAAAGAAAATGAATAGTCCCGTGCAGTATCAGAAGGAGGATAAAAGAAAAGCTACTTCATCCAGCAAGCAGTAATCAGACCCCCTCATTCAGTCAGCGTCTACAGCACCATATCATTTTGTCCTTTATTATTTCTTGAAGCACACAGCCCTACTTGGAACATGCTAAGAGATTTAAGTAGATACACTGAACATTAATTCATTAATGAAGCTGATTATCTAGAATAAGGCCATTTGCAGTTACTTCTTCCCGGATAGTCTGAAACATCTACACTGCTCCTTCAAACTCTTAAAACCAAAGCAAACAGAAAGTCTCCACGGTCTAAACAGGATTATTTTTAGAATATGAAATTATGTTATGCCTTGTTAATGGTTCCTCAAGTCTTACAACTGTAGATCACTGTAAACTAAAAATAAAATAGCTATTAAACACTAGATTGATCCCACCAAGGTCTGGACAATTTGATGCAAGCTTTCTGGGTATCAAAATTAAATCAAAGATATGTATTGTAAAGTAAAAATTGTTATGAATATATAAAAGTATGATCAGCTTTCTTCCTACAATGAACCTATGTAGTCAATAAACCTTTTCATTCATCTATCAAAACAAATCCAGACCTGTTACACCTTCCACCAGAAGGGATTATTCTCTACTATGGGGATCGCTCATTTCCATTCTGTTAGCAGATGCAAACGTATCTTTCAAACTGTCTTGGATTAACAGATTCCTGAGCCCTCTCCCTGGGGAATATTAATCTGAATCATCTCAATATTTTATTAAATTATTTTACTTTTTACTTTCCCTACATTAGTATGGTAAACATTTAACTGAGTTACTCTGAAATATTACAGCACTGCTCATCTCACTGAACTGTGACATGCCTTCTAAGTCAAGACACATCTACGTTACACAGGGTTCACATTCTTGAACATTTTTTTTTCCCCCCACTAACAGCCATCTGCATCTAATTAGAAGTGATGGTATCAGCTGGAGAACATACCTATGTCATGGGGTGAAAGGCCAAAAATGATCCATAAACAATTTCAAAACCTACATCCAAAGTTTCCTGGAATGCAGAGAAGACATTATACTCTCCAATGGATGAATGCAAATTTTGTTTTGCTTTAAAATGTCCTGTTGTCTGGATAAGGATCCAGAAGACTCTATCAGGTTTCAAAAGTTGTTACTTTAAAACAAATCTTTAAAAAAAGAATTAGATTACCCTTATTTGTAGATATGGATGAAAGAAGCTTTTTTTCTTAATCAGGAAATTAGTTGAACAAAGTAGGAATGGATTAGAAAGCTACTCATGGACATTTTTCAGTAACATACCTATAGATAGATACTATGTTGACAAACTCAGTGGAAAACCTTGAAAGAAACAGAGACTACAGAGAACTATTTTTCATATAGCTATAAGAAATGTAAAGACAAAGACCGCTTCCCAGTAACACCAACAAGATTGGTCACTACTCCAACAAGGTCAATGGAATACAGAACTATGCATTAAGTGGTACCCGAATCAGCTTAATAGTATTTAAGCAATCATTATACAAAAATACATGGTTGTTAAGGTATGATGCTATGAGCAGTTAAAATTGTTTTCATTTTGGTTGGCCAGAAAAGAAAACAACAGAGCAACTCAGAAATACTTCACATATGGCAAAATTTTATTTTCTTAGTGTTGATTTTGAATGGAATAAGATTTTTAAACACATGCTTAAAATTAAGCAGAACTGATAAAGTCAATGCCAAATGCCAAGACTTCACTCAAAGGATCTATTTGCATAATTATGGGCATGATTATGGGACCTCTATGAATAATTAACTGAATGTGGCTCAAAGGAAAGAAGTGAATGGAGTGCTGCAGCATCCCTTGGGCTGCTTACTTTTCACACATTTAGATTTAAAACATTCCAGTGGGTTCATAACATGAAATGATCATTTGTTTCCTTAAAATAGACATCTAGCACTAAAACTATACAGCAAAATGCAGATCTTACCAGGCAAAGACAAAAAAACCTCATAATTTAAATGCCTCATAATAGCTCTTACATACACACACACTTCCTTCCTCAAGCTGCCTTTTCCAAAGACAAGGAATCACAGACTGGTCTGGGTTGGAATGGACCCCAAGGTTTCTGAGCAGCAGCAACTGTTGTACCAGGAGGGGCTGCAGGACTGCACTGCATTTTGCTGACAGTTCCTGGCCCCTCCTGTGCAAACACGCGGTTCCTCTATGTACATCCAATGTAGGATCCCTCGCTGCTGGTGACTACCTCGGAAAGAGCTCAATATGCTCAACCTGTGCTGAGGCCAGCTTTGTAAGCAAGAAGCTTCTCCTCTCCATACATTAAAAAAAAACCAGACACTGATATGAAACTAACTTAATTCTGAGCTTAATTTGTAAGATGGCATGCTTACAACTGGGTTCTTTCTAATCTATCTACAGAGTGGTTGGGAGACACCGTGCCATATAATTCCACTATAAATTCAGCACTGCTGTGTGTTCTGGGACACAAGTGTGACTACAGAATTTTCTGAGTCTATTATGTTTAAACATAACCGACTAAGCCAGTGAAGAAGTTAAATTAAAGACAATCCATCTTTAAATAACTCATATTTTAACTGACAAGCCTAGGAAGCAGAAAATATTGTTGAAACATAAATGAATGTGAATTAAATAGTTGAATTGTGAATTGGGTGCTTATAGCATGTGAGATGTCAGCACAGCCACATTTTTTCTGCTTTTCTCCCTTTACTTGCATCCTACTTGGTGTAAATGCCTTTTAAACATGGCTATCACTATGCACCTCAATGTGGCCAGATACCTACTGCTGTTGGATACGTAACCAAAGAGTGCTGTAGCACAGGTAAGAATTTCCTAGTCATAAAACTTGTAAGTACTTCAAACACTGATTCTGAGATGGTTTGTACTGACTGAACAGAGCTCCAGTAGCTCCACTTGATTCAACAGTGTAGTATTTATTCTCCAACATCATCAATCATTAAAAACATCCATACTACTAAAAATAAATGAAAGTCACAAGCCAGCTAAAATTACAAAAAGCATTCTGATACCCCGTGCTTTTGTGTAACTTCTCTCCTTTGGGGTTACACACAATGAGGACAAAGCTAAGGATAAGACACTATTTTTAGGAGCCCAGTTCTTGGAACCCCTAACTTTCAAGTTCTCCTCCTCTCCTATTTGCACCAGCACAGATCACAATCCCCCTCCCCATAATCACCACATTCATGGTGGCACAACATCTCTAAGGCCACTACAGCAAATGCCTACACAAAAAGAATGTTATTGGAAGAGTATTCTTAGCTACCGTTAATTCCGCTTAGCAAGTGGAAACTGGTGACAGCGCCAACTCCATCTGATCAACCAGCTCTTCTTGGACCACAAGCAAGTGTCCTGGCAACCACCAGTGCCCACAGATGACAGTTTGGGAACTGCTGCCCTAAATAACTCACAACCCTCTTATTATAGCACACCATGCTCCTGGTCTTGTTCAGGATGCTCTTTTTTTCTCTCCTATCGTCACAGCATATCATGATGGTAGAAAATTATGGCTCATATCTGTTACTTGTGATTACACTTGTCCACAATCTGTCACTTGGTGGACAACTGTCTAGCAATCAAAGAGATGATTAATTTATGGAAGTATAAATTCAGTTTTACTCAGAAGATTTCAGTCAATTTTGGGGTAGATTTGTATCACTTTAGCTAGAGGTAGAATCTCACTCATAGTCAATTCTGCAGCTTCATTAGAAATCAGGGCATTGGAAAAGAGATGTCCAAAAGCAATATATCAAATGACTTTAAGCTGCACATGGCTTCCAAATTTTCCTTTCAAAACTTCATTTCGCTTCAAAACCTCACACTAAAGTACATTAACATTTTGAGATCCCATAATCAATGTCTACATGCATAAATATTATCCCCCCACCAGTTCGGTGCTTTTCCTTGCATTATTTCTTAATGATGTAATTAATTTACAAAATGATCTGAAGGCCCTACTCTCCCTGAATAAAGAAAAAGCAACAGAAGCATGCTTTTTTAATTATTTTCCTTACTTACCTCCTTTTTATAATGGAAATTGAACTAAGGATGATTTAATAGTTTTTAAGGACACACTATTATCTTCTATGGTCCATGGGACACAAAAGATCTAACTGGAATTTTATTTTTTAACTTGGCTATTTATACTAATAGCAACCTAATACCAACTCAGAAACAAAACAACAGAAAATTCAGTGGACAATCTGTTCCAAGGGATAAACATGGCTTGCTAAACCAATAAAAAGTATTTATATTATGACTGTGTACAGCTCAATACTCATCTGTACGGTTTAGTAAGTTCTAGAGATTTATCTTTAATATAATTTATTATATGACCAAACATCGTATCAAGACATGATTGATGACGAGCCATTTATTAGGTATATGTTATTTTAATGTCTCACGTCTCTTTAATCAATTAAAATATGAATAATGCTATTTCATAATTCTATAGTATTTGGAATACACAGAATATTACCAAAATTCAATAAATCATTTAATTCTGATTTAATTTTTCTTTACTTTCTAAATTTACTTTGATACAAAGTCTTGACAGTCCTGTGGAGAAAGAAACCCAAAACTGCCTTCTTCTATTCTTGTCTGAGACACTGTATTTCTTATTTATTAACAAATCACAGCAGATGTCCACAGAATTAGCCCATTTAATGACATAGCTATGTATGTATATCCTATATACAACCTTTACTGGAAGCCAAACAGGGTGCTAAAGGTGAGCAAGACATTTCTTAGAGGGACTGAGTGTGAAGGGTTTCCCATCTAATCTCCAGTTTTCCAGAATTTTAAAGGAAAACGTGGGTGAGGCTGAGTCATTTTGTCCTTAATTTTAGATTGGAATATTCATACTCAGCACCTGAGTCAGCAATGTGCATAAGAAGGAATAATTTCAGGATTTCTTCATTAACATATGTTACTAGCAGTTTGCTTTTCAGAAAAAGATGAAAGGCTGTTGAAAAGCTTCCAAGTGGCTGATATTGTCTCCAGAGGAGCTACTACTCCTAAACATAGGTCTTGTCTTCTTCTGCAGCACTTTACTGCAGTTATAGAGGAATCATGTGTTTAAAAGAGCAATGCAACAGAACTTCTGATTGTACTACCCATAAAACAGAACATTCAGTGACAGCTATATTCCATGAAAACATGGCCTATCTTTAGACTGCAACTAAGTGAAAAGACCACCCACTTAATCCCTGGGAACATACTAATTTACAGATAGCAGCATTCAGGCAGTAGCCTCTGTTTTGACAGCAAGGGCACTGCACTATAGTGCACTTCTAACATATTCCTACAGGAAAGATTAACTTGCACTTTAGATGAACCCTCACAACATGTAAGTTACTTGGTTAGTTGCAGAAGACTACCTTGTAAGATCAGAAGTCTCTAAAAAAGTGCAATGAAAATTCTTCAATGGAGTGGCGCATTAAAGAAGGTCTAGAACTCAAAAAAATAAATCAACTGTGGGTATACCTGCCTATTACTTTTACTTGTAAGGCAAATCCTGCTGTATTTTAATTTTTTATCTATTTGTATACATTTTTGTTATGAATGTGTCTCCGTAAGACAGAAATTAACCAAATGATGTGCAAATACCTGCACCTTAAAAATACCTAAAGCAATATAGTAACAGTATATGCAACATGGTAAATAAGAGTTTACAGCAGGGGTTTGGGTATTATAAAAGAACCTGTTCCTATACAGTATCTGTTCAAGAGGCATGAACATCTTATTTGTTAGGAAAACTATGAGTCAAAGTCTCAGTATCAGGCACTGAAAAGAAAAAAAGCAACACTTTTAAGATCATATGAACATTTATAAAACATGCAGATTATGGGGGTTTTAAACAAAATGACTAAGAGAGAGAAAGCAAGCCACTCTCCTTTGTGTAATTTTGCCTACACTCAAGGAGTGATGTTTGACTTCTACAGTCACAGCAGCGTTTCTAACAACCATCTTTTTAAAAGCTCAAGAGGAAGAGAAGGAAGTTGAAATTGAGACGTAGCTTTCTCATTGCATTCACTGAATAACAGTAAGTTTCATATCTTTTTGTACAGTGGCTTGGTTGCTAGAAGCAGAATTAAGCAATTAAGTGTTTGATTCATGTTGTGTGTCTCTGTGGAGCAAAGCTTGCAAGAGCTCTCTGAAGAGTAGGTTGTAGTAAAAACGAAGGCTTCGTCTGGTTTCCAAACCATTATGTGATATGCTTCCAAACAATTAGGAAGTAGTCTGTGATTGATGGCTGCTTTTAGAAAACTTGCTTTAGTCATTTCAAAGTCTACTTGATCAAATTTTAACAAGGCATATTATTCCAACAGTTTGTTTCATTTTAAACCCTTTATTACTTTACAGTCAGTACCATTTATATGTTAAGTGTACTATTTAAATGCTTGAACACTCTAAATCAGTGGTTCCCAAAGTGAGGTGCAGGAAGAAATTATTAGAAATGCAGCAGTGCATGTATATTTTATATTTATACTTTTATTAAAAAAGATATCTTGAGGATGAGTGCTCAAAGAAATGTTTTACTGGTGGTAGCACATGATCCCCCAAAAATTGCAGATCATTGTTCTAAATGTATTGGTATGAATTCTTCTTTTCCACTAGCTTCCCTCATCCCCCTTTTTCCCCCCTTTTTTTTATTTGCTAGGTTCCAATCTGAAAAACCTCAAAACCCGACTGCGTCAGAGATTCAAATGTTATCTTAATCACTTTAAACAATCACCTTTCCTATCAAAAAATACTAAACTTTCTCAAGAGGATTTGCATGAAGCTATTTCAATGAAGCATTATGGAATGTGCATCAGGAGTGTGAAGGAAATATGGCATATTTTTACAGTATCAGTTTCATGCACAAAACATCCCCTTCCTCTAGTTTTATGTAGCATTACCAATAATTGACCTAGTTTTCACAATCCTATATAGTGGTCCTTGACACAGGAACTTTTCCTGAGACATCCAGAACTCAGAAGGTAACAAAGAGCTGCAAGTAACAGAATTATGTGTCCTTGTGCATTTGCTTCTGTTGGTCCTGGGGGTCTGGCTTTTTTTGCTATAGTGACTCTAAATGTCAATTAAGACTCAATGAAGTACCATCCACAAACTGAAAAATTTCACTGTTTTTTTCGCATTCTGCAAGTCATGGGTGAGTTTGTTGAATAAAACCTGACACAGCACCAATCCTTGTGGTACTTCACTTCTGACCTGTCCATCCCAACAAGCTAGCACATCCTTCAAAAACCCCTATCTCATACGAGGATTGTCAGTGTAAAAGGCACTGTAACGTCAACTGGAGGTTTGGTTTCAACTTAGGTATCAGTTCCCTCTTTACTACTTGATGCTATTCTCCCACCAAAGTTATGCTCCCCTTAGCAGCACAGGGGCTGTCAAAGAAGCATTATAATTAGTACAACTATTTATACATTCAGATGTAATTAAGTCTCTCCTCAAGCACTCGATCTCTGAATTGGACATTTAATTAGAAAAATTAATTCTCTAATCTACTATTCTCCACATAAATGTACTCTAGACCTTCTCCATAGCTTGTCTCTAAAGACTGCCATCAGCAAACTCTTACTTTCTTATTTGACTAGCAGATCTAGTTTACCTAAAAATATTCTTTTCCTCAGTAACTTCTCATACAACTGTTCTATAGAAAATATAATGATTCATTTAAAAACCTTATCACACTGGTTTTAATAGGTACAAGCCCTGCTAGTGAAATCAGAGTGGGTAGAGATATTTGTATGTACCAGCTGCAGTACCATACCTTCTATCATTTCCATACCACTAGGAGGTTTACAATGTCCGGCGTGGCTCACAACCCAAACGGGATATTGCTGATTTAGTCCACAATATAAGGCCTGTATAAAGGTCCTGTAATAACCTGCAAGTCCGGGGTTACCTGCCAAAAGACAAAACATACAAGCACTGTCAATATTTACCTTTCAGTAGCAAGCAATCTTCTTCAAAGGAAACTAAACAGCATTACACAGGAATCTGTTATTTCCTCTAGTACATTTCCAATTTTTACCTTCCCAGTTTCAGGGGTTATGCTATTGAACTGCTTTAATTCCACTGATCAATAGCAGCCATGAGAAGCATTTTACAGAATTACTTTGAGATTACAGATACTGAAATTAAAGCTCAACACAAGACAAAAACATCAGAATCACAGAATCACTAGGTTGGAAGAGATCATCGAGCCCAACCGTACCTGTCCTCTCCCTGAGCCATATCCCTGAGTTATTCGTCTACCTGTCTGTTAAATACATCCAGGGATGGTGATCTCTTTCACCACTAAAGGTCAAGCAGCTTCCTAACACATTCCATCAAGTTACAGATACATGAAAACTGGGGCAAATACAAATGAACCTCCAGATCTTATAAAAATACAAGATCTTATTAAAAAAAAAAACCAAAAAAAAAACCCCAAACTGCCCACTAGGATATCTCAGTGTTACCGGTTCAAAACAGATAGATGTGTCCTGACAATACAAAGGTCTCACCGATCCTAAAAGATAGGACAATTTTATATTAATCTGGTTGGACTAAATTATTTTTTTTCTACTTACAACCTCATATTCTCTCTGTCTTCCACACCTCTTAAGAAGACAAAAAGTCAGAGTTGTAACTAAATTAGTCCTTGCAGAAACGCTGTACAGAGGTGGTTTATTCCACTTCTGTCCTTTCTATAGCTGATGTTTTCATTTTATCTTCTTTTACTTCAGCCTATTTGCTTTTCAGGTAGCACACAGTAAGTACACTGCTCTCCCAAGAGGTATTCCCTCTGTCTGGTGCTTCCAAAACACAGCCTGCTTGCCACAGCACAGCACTGCACTGCGCAGCCAAAGCCTTCTCCAGTTTGGATACCTGTAGGAGCTGATGCCGCTGCTCACACCAGTGATGAAACATGGGCAGACTACAGAAGCCTTCTACTCCAAGTAATATATTGCCCACACTTTATTCCTCACTTACATGTAAAATATGCCTCTGATGTTTTTTAAACCATAATAAAACTCCTGATCTTAAAACAGTATTATGTACACTGCAGCACATGTACATAGAAAAGAAGAAAAAAAAAACCCCAAACCCCACCAGTTACTTCACATTCCTAAGCTTGTCTTGTAAGCTTGACATTAAAGGAGAATTAAAAAAAAGCTGGTCTTGTAAGCTTGACATTAAAGGAGAAATAAAAAAAAACAACACCACAAAACCTAAACTGTTGTACATACACATTCAAATGACTGCAAACTAATTTCCAGAAAACCAATATGTTGTATGTTTCAACCCCTCCAACATCCCAATCTAATTTTCATTTTTTTCATTTTCATTCATCAAAAATGTATCATATACAGGGCTCCAGAGCCTTTAAAATTAAATCTAGATGTCATCTGTTATGTAGAGGAAACCTGTATTTCAGCAAGGTTGAAGATGAAAGTAGCAGCAAGCCACAATAAAGTGTATCATTTGTAGTACAAATGGTCATCCTGAGATCAAGGAATCACAAAGTTAATTTGAAATCCGGCCTTTTTTTTTCTTTATATTTTCCGATTCTCTTATTTAATAATGCAAAACAAGGTAAGGGGGAGAAACTGGAACAGCTGTCTTGCACAGTTTGGTGCTCTTTCCATCCTCAGCCAGGTGAAACAGGATTCAGACACCAGCTGAAGAGTAGTGAAGTAAGAACTGCTTACCAACAGCAAGGCTTTGTATTAAATACTATACAAAGCTCAAAGCATCCTAATACTTTTTCTTCTCTTTTTAAGTGGATTTTTATCATGTGATAAATGCCGCATGTATTCCAGGCAGGTAGGAGAGGAGGTCAATAACTGAGCAGGAGTCCCTCCTTCCCCACTCCTCACCAGCATCTGCTCATGGTAAAAGGCACTGAGGGTCAGCTGTCAGAACTACTACCTTCAAATGCCTTGAAGGGGTATGAGGGAGAACCACTGGCACAAATGGAAAGGAAAATCAACTAAGATTTTAACAGCAAAGATTCCTACAGACAAATCACCACATGTAGAGCAGCTAGAAGTTTATTCTTTCTTCCTGATTTGCAGGGATTTACCTAAATGCAGATTAGTAGTCCCTAATCCTGAAAGCCCCCATCTGCAATATTTTAAGTGGAGAATGTTTATCACCTCACATAGTACAAACTGACATGTCCACAAATGCAGTCATTTTAGATGTTCTTACTTTAGCTGCTACCTGTCAAAATACTTTCACAGGAGTAACCAAAAAACCTGAACAGATACAGGTTTTTTTACACTTCAGAGTTACAGTAGCAGCTCAGGACAGTAAATGGTGTTTCATATGCACAGGAGTTTGTAATCAACAATATTTTGAGCTCATGCACTGCTCAATTAAACTGTTTTGTTTTATAGATAAAGAACTACCTGGCTCATCACAAAGGCTCCCTGTGCTCATTTGTGCGTTTGAAGGATTTCCCAGCACAACAACCCAAACCACCTCTGTTTGTTCACCTGGTAACTGTGTCAAAAATTGGAAACCGTAAGTAAATGCAACATCAACCTCCATGATTTGAAGGTTACTCCAGTTACTCGAGTGCCACATCAATCCTCTGACGCCTCGGGGCACCTGAATCACTCACACTTGCCAGCACATCGCAAGTTGCTGTCATCCAAGAAGCACATCAACTCAGGCAGTAACTCTCCACTATGCTCAGTGTTCAATAATGTTTATGTCAATTCAGAAGTCTTTTAAACAACAGCTGTAAACAGTCACCATAACAGAAAATGACACAGAACTACACTACATAGAGTATTAGCCTTATTTGCAAAATATTTCTAAGCATTCTATGGGAAGAATATGTCAGACAATTTGCACTGTGAATTAGAACACAGTGCAGCCACTTTATTTGCTGCACTCATAAGTTTTGATAACCACTGGACTCCTGCCACTTTCTCTGTTCTGCATAATGCACATCATTTCATCAATCTATTTTTGATTTGAAGACGGGAATCCACTTTTTTTTTCTGATCTGTTCCACCCACAGCAAAAGTAAAATGGTTCATGATGACTGAGTGTTCAGATGTGTAACTTTGAGCTATATTAGGAGGTAAATATGCTCCACTCACATATACCACAGACACATTTCAAGAACAGGAACTACCACTCTTTAATCATCCACATAGTTAAAAACATGAAAATTACTTCTAAACATGCATGTGCCTGCCTTTCCATTTCAAATACCTTTTTGTTAATGCTTTTTCCATCAAATTAAGATTTTAAATACCTATCAATTCCTTCTAATGAAGACAGCTAGTAGTGGAACTAGAACAATTTGTACAAACTAATTATCTGCCCCGGGATATCAATGATAAAGAATAACTTCCATCCTGATTTCACATGATTTCCTACACAAACTTGGCCTGTCTTAAAATAAAATATGTATCTGAGATCCTACACATCAAAAAAACAACAAAAAAAGTCCTCAGAGCCAGGAGGTTTAAGCTCGGATACTGCATGCCACTGATGCAACTCAAACCGCTTGTTCTGAATGCAAAAGAAGAAACATACCATGCTCATTTAAAAAGCCACAGACCAGAGCTACCCCCCACAAGCAATGCCAGCTTTTGTGGCTTACAAATTTTCAAGCATTTTGAATTCTTCTGCAACAGAATACTAACGTGAAACGTTAGTATTCTGTTGCAGAATTAAAAGAGCACGAGCATTAGATAACCCTCTGCAAAAATAATTTGCAGACTTACTGAGGAATGTACAATATAAAACACAACAGTAAAATGTTTCAGGTTAGAAACAGAGACATCCACCAAAACATATAGCAAAGGGATAGGTCAAAAACACACACAGCTTAACAAAATGGAGACTACAACAAAAACCTAAAATAATTCTCAGCAGTTTTGGAAGTGATATTTAAATTGAAAAAGATCTATTTAAGCAGTAAATGCCAAGAGTGGTGTGAAGAAAAAATTTCTGTGTCACTAAATCACTCCAAGGTTGAGGTTTCTTGCACCTTGTTTTGAAAGAAGCTGTTGGGTTCAGCACACTGTTCCATGGGATGTTCCCCGGCGCTTTCAGTCATGTCTCCAGCATCCTAACCATCTGCAGAAGCAGTAGCTGGCATTTAGTTGTGGTGCTTCATCCACTTCTCCAGCAGTTGCTTTCTGTCTGCTCTGGGCCCTCAACAGGACCATAAAGAATAGAAGCAGATACATGAATAGCAATACACAGCCAACAGTGGGTTTACAGAGAACTTTGAGGAACTGGAAAATACGCCAGCAATTACCACGAGGTTAATTTTAGAAATAATCCACAGTTTCAGAATTAAGTATGTATGTTGCAGTATTTACATGATAATCTCCTGCAACATAACCAAATGCAGGCTTTTTTTTTTTTGTTTGTTTAAATGAACATCCATAAATCAAACGTGAAATCCAGGGGTGCACAGCAGGACCACCCAAAAATCATTTTTGTGGCAATGATTCTCACTGACTCTCCGCAGAGTTGCCAAAGCTCCTAGCTCTGGCTTGAGGAGCCGAAATGACAAGTTCCCCACTCAAGGAAATTTAATCTGCCTTTGGCATCTGCCCAGCCACCATGGAAGAAGATGCAACTCCCCTATGTTAATGAATGGAAAGCAGCCCACGCAGATGTCAGAAGGATTTAAATGGAGCGTGTAAAAAGCACAATGATGTTCTCACACTTGGGAGAAAACTGCAGAAACTGACACCGCGGCTGATGCTCGGGCCTTAAAAGGAAACACAGAGGTTTCTCTAACATGCGGGGTCAAGGGATTTCAAATAAAACATGTCAACATTTGAATGCTCATCATAAAGGCACGTCAGTTAAGCTTTCACCTGTTTGCACATCTAAGGGATTGGTATTCTTCGTGCTGTATTGTGTTTATAGTCCCTACACCAGGGGAGCAGTATCAGCCAGAGAGCACACAATTACAAGGATGTTATGGAGAAACACATGTGAAAACTGTTTGATCCTCTCTAACTCTGGAATCATGATTTTGGCTGGAAAGCACCTTAATATATTTGCTTGGGTTGTGAAAATAGGGAATCTCAGAAGGATTCGGCCAGGTGCGTGTAACAGAGCTTATGAGAGAGGTTTTTCAAGAACATTTCACAGTTTTTCCCTATGGATATTTAGATACACACACACACTCAGAGTTTTTAGCTTCATAAAGCTATAAAACTTACATACAGAATTTTGTAATATACATTCTTTATATACATTCTGCAGAGCAAATAAGCTTGCCTGCTGTTCTCTAACACTGTTCCACCTTTAGGAAAATGTGGGATCATTCACCTCTAAAGAAATCCCAGACAGCCTTACTGATAAACCTGAATTAGCCTAACTAACTACTCAGTTTTGCTCAAGTGCCTCAAGTCTGTGAATAAAAATTCCTAGCTAGAAATTCTGACAGGACAGCACATGCCACTCTTCTCACAGGAATGACCAAAAGTATCTCTCCAGGCACACAAGATACAAAGTCTGAAATCCTGATTTTGCCCACTGGGAACTTTGGGATTAAGTGCTACTGCAATGGTAACAAGAGTCCACAAATGTGCTTCAGCAGTTACTGCTAAAGTCTCAACTTCAAGGTAAGAAAGGTACATAAACACAAAAAAGCCTTAGCATTTTTTTATATACCTGTAAATTAAAGGTTATTGGAAGGGAGTTAAGACTGAGATACAGCATTTATAATAATGGAATAGTGAATTTGTCACTGCATTTTTTAAAGGTAGAAGTCAGGATATTCTAGCACTTACAACTGATTTTTTTTGTTTTATTTTCTCCACAGCAAATGAAGAAGTAGCACATCTAATTGGGTCTCTTGGTACACACCTATACCTACGGAGTCTCTTAAGCGTTTCCTTACGCAGATGAAGACAGGTTTATCTACTTTTAACACCTCAGATATGGTTGGTCTGTCTGATCTGTACTACAACTGATGCCAGCAGAGGTTGCAGTGAGCTTTGTGCTGGGTCTGCGATTCCCAATGGGAATTTTTCAGTTGGCTTCAGGGGCTGAAGCAGAACTGGACCAACAGAAAACAAACCTCCTTCTGAAAGAACAGGGGAAAACAAAGGAAGTGTGCAGAAGAGGAACATGAGACATGGTGTCAAATGGGTTCACAAGGAAGGCTATGAAACACATCTGAATAACAACTCTGAAGAGACATCTTGTCTTTCAGACAAGAAAAATAAACAATTCAAAACCAAGACAACCACAAATTGTTTGTTTTGTACAGATAAACAGCTCTGGCGGATTTGATCACTTCTGAATAATATACAGAGGGAGCAAACAATACATTCGAAAGGCACCAGAAGTACAATTTTCAAAACTGTGTCAGAGATTTCTCTACCATTAGAGTTAGTTGGTTTGGGGGTTTTTTTTAAGATAAGTTTTTAGAGTAAAATATTTTAGCAATGGAGACCATGAAAACAGCTAGTGTAAAAAAAATCCAACCTGAAAAATGTGTTTCTACCATTTTTATGGATCAAAATTGTCAAAGGAATACACTATCTTTAATGAACACTTTAAGGTGATTTTACAAATTAATTTTACATATGTTGTAATTTTATTATTTTTTGAGTTGGCAGGGACCTCAAAGTCCATCTAGTTCCACCACCCTTGTCATGGGCAGGGTCACTCTCCACTAGCCCAGGTTGCCCAAAGTCCCATCCAACCTGGCCTTGAACACTGCCAGGGATCCAGGGGCAGCCACAGCTTCTCTGGGCAACCTGTGCCAGGGCCTCACCACCCACACAGGGAAGGATTTTTTTCTTTTATCTAAATCTTCCCTTTTTTGCTTTAAGGCCTTTATTGAACATAATGAGTAAAATTAATTTCTACTATAGCTTCAATGTTCCATAGGAAATACTGCTGGGATAGAAGTGAGGCCATGTGTTAAATAGACTTTAAAAGGAAATACTATTTTTTAAACTATTTTCAGACATAAGCAGGTAAAAATATTTAATATCAAGGCAAATTGATCTTAGCTCAGGTACATCATGCAGCAGCTGCCAGAAAGGAAGAAGTACCTTATATACTGTTGCAGCTTTAATTGCATTATTTGTACACGATGCATATGGAATCACTGCGTTACTTTCATAGGTAAGTTCTTCTCTTCCTCCTCAAACATCATATGAAAAGATACAGATACTTTTTAAAACGATAAAATCAGGCAAAATACCCTAGAACACAACTTTTCCATAACTCCAGCCAAGACTCTGCATGCTGCAAGAGAGGGATCACTTCCTCTCCTGATTATGCTGTGTGTAGCCAGGCAGAACGGACCCATGCTGAAACTGATGCCGTATTAGCAGGGAGAGGACAACGAGAGAAGACTGTGGATTGAGAAATTTCAGTAAGTCACTTCAGTAAGTCACATCTGCCACCCAGATTTAATGGAGGGAAACACTGTCAAGCACAGTTGGACGTTCAACCATCCTGTCACTACTCTGCCCTGTCAAACTTAACAAGCTCAAATGTGCCAAGCTCCCATTAGAGGTACTTCTGGAGCACTGGGAAATTCAACAAAAGTGGCATATTTCAAGCCTAGCTGACATACAGGCTTCTCTTTGCATGAGGACATTTTTAATGATTTTTTTTTCTTTTCTAAAGACAATGGAAGCTGTTGGCCTGACCCAGTAAACAAAGTACAACTGTCATCATATTTAAAAATATTAGACACAAACAAGAGGTCCATAAGCAGCAAAAATAAAGAAGATCAGTGTCACTGTGAGGGTGACAGAACACTGGGACAGGCTGCCCAGAGAGGTTGTGGAGTCTCCTTCTCTGGAGACATTCAAGACCAATCTGGACACATTCCTGTGTGATTTAACCTAGATGATCCTGCTTGGGCAGGGGAGGGTTGGACTAGATGATCTTTAAGGTCCCTTCCAACTCCTGACATTCTATGATTCTGCGTGAGTTTTCTAATATAGGATAGAACCCACTTATACCTTTCCTTCAGAGGATACTCTACCAGCATGCTTGGCTTCTACCCAAACTCTTTTTTTTTTTTTTTTTTGTAATTGTATCATTTTGAGTCCCCTACTTCTCAGAAAGATCTGGGACAAAATGATTAATGTATTCAAGACATTATTTGGGTCAAAAGTAGAAATCAGATAGGGACATACAAATCAGTGTTATCCTCCAAGACTAATTTTCTGAAGTCATCAAACTATTTAGCTCAGTGAAACAGTCCTCAAAAGAGTCCTCAAAGAGTCCTCAAAGAGCCACTGGTATGAGTCAAGACAACATATCCCAATGGCAAATACTCAAGCACTTGACTCAGATTTCATTATCCCCACTTTATCAGAAATAATAAACAGGCTAAATAATCTATGCATACAAATTAAATCATTACTAACCACTAAGCACTTCACCAGTTGACAATACTTAGGTGCATCGCCATCTGAGAAAATACACAGTTGGCTGAAAGTAAGACTGATCTCATAACTGATTGTTTAATATTCATGATAGAGATAAAGAAGTGGCTATTGGGAAAAGTGGCTTGGGAAGTATCAGGAATACAGGGGGTTTTGTTTTTGTTTTTTACATGCTATTACTCCTGTTCAACTGGGAAGTTTAAAAACGTGGTAATTTTTAGTACATATCCCATGTCAGCATGTGAAGCAAAAGCATTCTGCTGTGTTTGTGTCTCACTGAAGTAGAAAGCTGTGCTTACTACCACATCTGTCAGTAAGGCCACCTGATACAGGGAAAGGGAAAAACATGTCACCTTGTTCTATGAGGACCTTTCTACCTGGATTGCTTCACTACACAAACTTTAACTCTGCAATGTTGTCAGTTCTCCCCAATCACGCTGCATCACATACCGGTTACTGGAGAGTAAGAAAACGCCTTTCCCACCAACAATTATTTTATTCAGAGAAAAAAAAATAATCAAAACAATATAAAATACAAATGCTCCATGTCAAAATCTGAGAACTCAGGGTCAAAGAGCTGGCAGCTTCATCTGGAACTGCAGTGTAAACAAAAGCAGAAGCCACGAGGGAGAGGCATTCTCTGTGAATGACTACCACCTGGTGTGACTGGTGGTGTACCATCTCCTTCCACAGACATCTCAAGACGGTGCCAACACACATTTGTATGTGCTGCAGCTTGTGGACTGACACCATACCTTAACAACAGAAAGTTCTGCAGTGAGTACCGTGGCTCACCAGCCCCTAAATGACACCGGGGACAGGCTGTGAACCCCAACAGGGTATTATTCCAGCTTACAAAAAGACCTCAAAAATAAATGTATATATTTTCTTATTTCACAGCATGATCTCTCAAACTATTGTTCTGAACTAACCAAGGGGTGGAGTGGCACAGTGTGGTGGGAACAGGAACACCTTATGCCAATATTGTTGACAAACATATTGGATTGTGAAATAAGGGCTTAAAGAAGATCTTTATGTGCTCCAAGCACTAAGCTCTTAGATTTCCAGTGCCTGATGGGTCTATAGTTTCTAAGTTCCACATCACTTTAGCAACTTGGCACTTGACTTGGCAACATCTGCTTTATACCTTACTTGATGATTCTAGAACCTAGACGAAGGCAAGAGCTCTCTGAGTCTCCTTACAGCCAGCCCAAAACCAAACAGAGGTTCAATTACCAAACTCTCACTCATAAAGCAAGAAATGGTAGAGACTTTCCAGGAAGACTCTGATTTTGCAATGTTGCTCACGTAAGGTCATAATGCAACCAGGTGGGATACAGAAAAAGATGCTCCTGAAAACCTTAGGACTGCCAGCTCTCTTTCCCAGAGCCAGTCCGGACCACACCAGCAGGTAAGTAATGCTTTCAAAGCGTCGGGTGGTTGCTTCAAGTCCTATGTTGTAATTGTGCAGGAGAGGCCATAGTAAATTAGAGCTTAACATTTCTCCTCTTTTGCCTGTCAAAGGGCTGCAGATTCACTGTGTTCTCTCCCAGCTAACTCACAGCCAGGGATGATGTTGAATGTGAATGCTCAACTACAGCAAACTTCTGGACTAGGTTTAAATTCAGGAATTGCAAACACCACAGGATAGGGGTAATGCTGCTGCTAAGCTAGTAAGAGGAACCTTTTAAAATAAATAAATATCCGTGTGCACACAGAGAAGAGATCCTTCTCCACTGCCTGGATACAAACATCTAACTCAGTAGGACATAATTTTAGATGCAAAACTGAGACTTCTTTGCCTCAGCCAGATGTGACTCAAGTGTGCCAGTTGGACTAGACGCCATCCTGAGCTGTGCAATCCTGCACATGCCTTGTCAAGGGAGCCAAAACTCCAACTAAACAAGATTAAGTGGCTTCCCTGGACCAGGTGTGTTAAAAAACATGACCTTCATTTTTGAGTACCTAAATTTTCTTTTTTTGCTCCATTGCTTCAGCTTAGGATGGACTTCCTTAGCTTCATGTCATGAAAACTATGTGACATGGAATTAAGCAAAATACAGGGCAATTAGTGTGTAAGCAGGAGTCCGTATAGCTTATTTCAACATTACACTCTGACTTGCTCATCTAAATTTTTTCATTGCATGTAAAAGAATTGCTTAATTCAGGCCCCCAAAAGCCAAAGTTAAATGAAGGATTCATTTAATAAAGACCTGAAGTACTTAAATGTGATAACTAATTTTATGTAATGTCCTCTGGGTATTTACTGCTGTACCATATATGTCCTGGTGCAAGAATTTCACACTGTCGGTAAGAGTGGAGCTGCCCACATAGTCAGTCAATGACTTAAACATTCCAGGAGGAGAAGTATTTGTGGTCTCACTCTGTGCAGCTGAGCTTTTATTGTTAATTTACTTACTCAAGTGTTAGTTGATTGTAACTGAATGCTACCTTAAAGACTTGGGTAATAGATTATGTAAAGTTTGCCAATGTGAATGAAGATTTGTGGTTTGGTACACAATTTGTGGGGATGATTGGGCAGATATTGAAAAGCAACCCAGTGGAAAGGCTGGGAACAAAAGCCCCAGCACTCCAATCCTTGTAGTCTCTGCTCTAACTGAACTTCCTTTATTGCACTCTTCTAAATCCAAGTAAAAGGACTTTTATGATCCTCTACACCAAAACAACAAATTAATCACTGTCACATAAATGGTCTTAAACAATTTTTTTGTGGGACACATACAGTCCTTACCTCATTCAGTGCTTACCTGTGTATTCAGATGATGGCCTGAAGCCTGCTAGCACATGGTATAGCTGGCTATGATAGCATTAAACTTTCCAAAAACCACTATGCATTTTTCTAATCTTTTAAACAGCTCCCTCTTCTGGCATACTCTTTCTATACTATGTTTAAGCACCATATTTCATTCCTTAACAATTATTTTTTTGTTCTTAACACTAAATAAAAGCACTTTCTGTGTTAAGACACTTAATGTGCATTATGCCTGTGAAGAGAAGGAGAGTGTACCTTAAATGACAGTTCTTGAAGGAATGGCTAATTATAATGAAACATTTATCTAAGATTCTCCATATACATATCCTTGCTACCTTTTCAGGGTGCCCCAAAGATCAATCAAGATCAGAATCCACACCTGCAAACACAGCCTGTCCCTGGGTCAGGATCACTGAAGTTGGAAGAGGTCACTTGAAAGCACCTAGCTCACCCCCTGCTCGTGCAGGTTCAGCTACAGCAGATTGCCCAGGTTTGCACCCATTCAAGTTTTGCTTATCTCCACAGCTGGAGTTTTCATAACAACTCAGAGCAACCTAACGCCTCTGTGGGCAGAAGTGCTCATGGTAGTGCCCATCCCTAGCTACTCATTATGCAAAGAACCTAGGAATTTATGCTTCTTACTTCAGCATCTTAATTAGGTGTGTAATATTAGGCTGGATGAAATTGGGTGTTACACTTCCCTTCTGGACGAGGTAACATGGACCTCTTAATCTGTCTGTTGCAAGCAGCTCTCCTGTATTTCAATTACAAATCGTTAACACTACTGTGCCTTGTGGGGGTGACACGGACTCCTGACTTAAAAAGCAGTGCAGAGAGAGAACAGAAGTACTTTCCTGGAGCAACTCAGAAGTCTTGAAAAAAAAAAAAACCAAAACCCAACCAAAAACCCCCCTGTTGTATGACTCATTAGTATCTGGATTACATTCTTGCCAAGGTCCATACTGCAACCTACTCCACTGATAGCATGAGTCCTTACTAGATCCAATGCAGCTCCTGTAGACAAATGGTTATAGCATACAGATTACGTACCAACAAGCACACACTGAACCGCATAAACTCTGTATAAACCAAAGTACATTCTGAAACCAACTTAAAGCGAATCTGAGTAAATAGACTTTATGTGGTTTATAAAGAGAAAATAGATTCTTTTATTATTAAGCAAACCCCTTAGTCTCAGTGATGACTGCAGCCCTCTGAAGAACTATTCATTCCAGTGATTGCTGAGCAGAGGGATTAACAACTTAAAAAAACCCAAAATTGTTTTAGTGGGAGCCAAAGAAGCAAAATAAAAGGAACTAAATTTGAAGGCTATGTCATTAATTGTAGTGCGAAGAACTATTATATAGTGATTCTTAATACAATTTTTATGTAAATGTTGAGGTGGATGACTTAAATATAAAACAGCAGGTAAAGATAAAGCCAGATAAAGTACTGAAAGCTTTTCAGAGTCATTACATTTCAGTCAAAAAAAGAACTTCAGAGACTTTAAAGCAAGAAAGTCTCACTTCAAGGGAGAACGCATTAAAGACTTGTCATAATGTAGGCAAATTGTTTGTACTGTGTTCACTGCAGAATAATAGTTCAGGAGTCTTCAAGTGACAACAGTTGTCTTGATGTATGTACATGTAACTACTCCTAGCAAAGATCTTGACTAACCTGATCTATGACAAGGCAGCCTACTTAGCGGATGAGGAAAAGGATATGGATATTATCTACCTGGACTTTATTAAAGCCTCTGACACCTAGAGAACTGGCTGCTCACGGTTTTGAGACGCAAATGCTTCAACGAGGAAAAAACATCGTGACCCTCAGTGTGGAAAGCTTCCAAAGTTCACTGCTAGGAAGTCATCTTTTACTCTGGGCAAACCTTTGCTCCTCCTCTGTCCCACGGACTACCCCACACTCATCCACACGCTCAGTGAGGAGTGGTCATACCTTGCAGGCAGGTAGCTTTTGGGATGGAGGTGTGTTTTTGTATTATAATGACAATATAATGAGCAAAGTTTACTAGAGGACAGCATTCTGTCAAATTCATGACAGCCCGAAGGCCCTCACTAGAAGCAGGACAGAACTGAGGTGCCAGAGAGTATCCAAAGCAGACTAAGGAAGCTGGAGAAGGGACAAAAGGATCAACTTGCCTCAAGTTGTGCCAGAGAAGGTTTAGATTAGGAATTTGGAAAATTTCTTCACCAAAAGGTTTGTCAATCGTTGGAACAGGCTACCCAGTGAAGTGGTGGAATGACCATACCTGGAAGATGTGGTGCTTGCAGACATGGTTTAGTGGTTGGACTTGGCAATGCTAGGTTAATGGTTGCTCTTGATGATGTTACAGACCTTTTATGGGCAAAACAATTCTATAATTCTATGATCAGAACCCAGACCCAGCTTTCTGTTGTGCAGAAAGTCTTAAGCAACTCTAGATTCAGAGGATTAGCTCAGGAGCTTAGAAGTATCTGGTTAAGCCCTTGTAGGCTTTAAAAATCACTGAGTCACTGCAAGAGTGGATAAAACAATAAGATGGTCCAATAATTCAGCAGCAATCCTGTTGCAAGCAGGCAGATCAAGAAACTTGGCAAGCAAAAGGAGTACTCTGCAGGCATGCCAAATAAACAAATTCTGAAATGATTTCTATATTACCAAATGAAACTGGCATAGCATGCTTTACCACAAAAAGAGTTGCTTATGTTTTACACTGAAAATAACAAAATTGCCTAGTTTACAGCAATGATAACAAAAACTATGAAGCCTGAAATGAAGGTGTTGCAACTCACTCCTGCGAGGAAATGCAAGAAAAACCTGAACAGCAGAACTTCATGAGCTAAACAGCACAGCGGTTTTTAAGTTCATGTGGTACTTATTTACAAAGTTAAATGCTTTGTAAATACACAGACACAAATAGATACTCTTAAAACAGTAAAAAAAATTCCATTACACTTCGTAGACCCCGGTTTCCAATGAACCCAAGCAATGTTAAATACTGCTGTAGTAGATTTTATACTTCACTGCTAATTTTACACTAAACAAACACTGCAAAAAGGGAAAACAGACCTTTATGACACAAGAGGAAAAAAAAAAAAAAGCAGTTCCAGTCCTTACCATAACGCCTACATTTCCAGAAAAATCATCGACCTGACCCTTCAACTGTTCACATTTAATTTTATTCTCATGAATAAATCTAATTTGCTTTTACTAGAAAATAATTCATATTAAGGCAAAGAAGTAAACACATATATTCTGGATTGAGGAAAAGTTGGGCTTTTAGCACAGTAATTATTTCACTAAGCACATTATTACTCCTATACAGAAGTCTTACACAAGGAAAATATGTTACAGAACAAAAACGTGTATATTAAACATTTCATCTAATAAGAGTAAAATGTTATTCAAATGACACATTTACCCAGTCTGTCATAGGTCAAAACATTATGTTAGTTAGTTGAATGAGACTGAGCTCTGCTGCACACTCTGTATTCCAACTGCTTCCAGCACAGTGAGCTATCAGTCCTCAGGAAGCCGAATCCTACTTCATTTAAATTCAATGGGAATTTTCCCATTGGTTTCAGAGGAGAAGAATGTTTTGCAGTCTTCCTCCACCTCTCCTCTTTTCTTAAAAAAGTAAGTCAAAGCAGAGAGAATTGCAAAGAAATTTTTCAAAAAAAAACACCCCAAACAAACAAAAAAAAGAGCATACAGGATTTATTTTCAAATCACAATTAGACTCCAGCAGTAGATGCAAATTTTATCATCTTTTTCTTATGTAATGCACTCCCCAAACCTGTTTTGTCTTTAATTACATATAAACAAAATTATATTCATGAATATAATTAAGACTGGAAGAGTAAGTACTGTTTAACATACAGAACAACGTAACCCGTGCAGTAGGAGCAACCATGTTTGGGTCAGAAGGTGAAACACTTGGCCGAGCAAACTCTCCTTTCTGAGTGAGAGTTGCCTTTGCCTGGGTATTTCCTGTACCAAGCTATCCTTCTGCCTCTTTATTTCATTCCAGAAAGAATCTTAACTAGGGATACACGCCTTTCAAGTGTGATAGTTGCTGGACTCAGAAGGCCTCTGTGTTTCATACTCGGGAAGCATGAGGGGAATGCTATCTAATCCTAACTGTTCAGGTACGTGAACGTGTTGCCAGCTGACCCAAACGCCCGGATCCCTCCTAAGGGAGTATTTCTGTGTTGGCAGACAGAATTTCCCTTGAATGCTAAAAGCGAAGCATATACCAGCAGGAAAAAAACACATTTGATTTATGAGAAGCAAAACTGCCTTGTATTATGCCAGGTCCTAGGCAGCTTCCTGCCAGCCTCAGCGAGAGGCTTGGGTAACTTGACTCACTACTGAATTTGGGTATCTAAAATGAAGATGTTATTGTGGTTGCCATGTTCTCCAATTGTTTTCTCAGTGAGAGAACTTCCATTTAGTTACCAACATAACTTCTGAATAAGAGCAAAACCACAAGTCAGCTGCTTGCAAAATCTTGTAGACTGTGACAGAAGCACTCTGAATATTTCTCTGATGTCTATTTTTGGATACCTATTGAGTTAATGTAAGATGTTATTAAGGAGTCTGCACAGAACTTTTCTGAAGGAAATAGACTCCATGTAGCCCTGTCACTACAGTTTTTTGCATGAAAAGTTTCCAGTAATGAATACAGAGCCCATAAAGTCTCTGTGACTCAGTGTATTTTGAACAGAATAACTTATATGCCTTGCAGAAACACCTGTTCCTCAGATGCTAGTGTCTGACTTGTTCTCTTACCCTAGAAATCCTTCTACCAATGTAAGTTAATTTCACAGATTTACACTAGTTATAGCATCTAATACCAACCCAGACACAAGGGTATCAACCTGAAGACAGATGAGACAAGAAAGACACACGTGACTTAGCTGTTCATTTAAGACTTCCAGAACTGCCTTAACTGCAGGAGAGCAGCAACTGAAAAGCATCAAATCATGCTTTGTATTTATGGAAAACTAGTTGATTATTTGGATCCATACAGATAGTATTTTACTAAAAAGTTACACTCTACAGTATCTGGCTTAAAAAGGTTTTCCCATGAAACGGTAGCAAGATGCAATCATGGGAGGATTACTTCTTGGGTTTAGTTAAGGGAAAAATTTAAACTTCACTGCCACTGAGCTGAAAGTCACACCTAGTATTCAAGTCCAGAAGGCAAGGACACAAAATTGTTGTGACCAAAGAAACTGACATAAAATAGTACACAAAAAAAATAAACCCTTAAAAACAGAACCTTTCACCGCTAAGTATGGACCAAGCCACAAACCAGCCCACAAACAGTGACAGTATACTTTAACAGAAGCATAACAGTAAGCCAAAGGAGTGGATTATCAGAAGAATCATTACTCACATCATTAACTTTGGGGAAGTGACAGCACAATACAAAATACTGAAATAAACTATATAAAGCATTCGAAGTCCACAAGCTCTAAGGAAGAGAGTCACAGTAACTGTAGTGGGCTCAGGCTCTGTTTTTTGCCTAGAGTTCACTGGCAGGCTCCATTGACTTCAGGACTTCTCCACTGATTTTAACATGTGCTAAATAAAGAAATAGAGCTTTCATTTTAAGACTATCAGATTCATATATAACACAGTACTGTAAAAAGCTCAGTGAGTTCGAGAAGCTTATAAGAAATCATGTGCAAAAAATCTAAGTTAAAAAAATTACTAAATAAAACCCCTAACTTAAAAAAAACTATTGTATCTAGATTTTTCCCCTCAAACACTTCAACTTTCATACTTTGTTGGCACACAGTTGACATTACACTACTGAGTAAATGAGTAACACATTCCTATTCCTCAATTTTACTTTGCTGCTCTGTTACAAATAAAGGTAACAGTAGTAATCACATATAACAAAGACATTTCACCACTGCAATACTGTTGATCTTTGGTCACATGCATGGGTCAAATTCTACCCCTTGTCTAGTGAGATTTTTTTTAACTGAACATACCCTTTTTAAACAATGCATTTCTAGACTTAAACAAGGAAAGACCCTTACCAGGAATAATCATGAATAAGAGCCTCGGTAGGTTTTTACTTTCATCGTTTGAGAGGTCTTTCCAGGGCCCACACTTTAAGACATGGGTAGCAGCTCCACAACAGTAGATAAATTCTTCATGTAATGGGACTGGCTCTTCTGATGCCGACCTCATGTTTGCTGTTAGAATAAAATACTGTTAGAACAGATCAGCAAATATTGACATAATTAGCTCTTTGTTAGTACACCTACCCGTAGAGAGTAACTGCAAAAAAGCCAAAACTTTCTCTCCCCAAGCAGCTATCTTCAGTAAACTGAGACCTTTTTTTTTTTTTGTTAAATAGTTTATAAAAGTTGCTGCATGTTACTACTATATGAGGAAAAGCATCTCTTGTCACAGAAACATGTAGTGATGAATTGGACAACTAATGAATTCAAGCTTAAAGATAAATAACTTTAGATTATTTTTTTTGTTCATACTGTCCTCCAAAAAGATTCAGTTGACACATATTTGAAGACAAAAGAAAAATTACCAAACAGAAGTTCTGCACAAATGTCTTCCCAAGTTCTGTATGTCTCAGCTATGGGAGCACAGAATCATGTAATACCAACAACCAAATCTCCCTCCAATCACCAGAATAAAGCCCAAAAGAAAACACCAATTGCCCAAAGGAATATCCTAATGACCAGACTGCCTTCCAGCACTGGGCAGGCTCCTCAGTTTAAGTTCAGCCTTACTTCCCTAGCAACCTTCAAAGGATTAAATGAGAAATCAAGATTTGATTTCAGTCAAGGTAAATTTTTATGCTCACCTTTATAACTTTTTCTTACATGATTTATCTGAATGCAGTAATGGCAAATATAACCAGTATGCCACCAAATAAACAAGGTATCAGTTAATGTATTTATCATATAAGAAATTATGTCCTAACAGGCTATCACTTCAGAACTGGCTGATTGATCACGCTCCTGTATTTTTCCTTCAGTAAAAAAAAAGCCACTCCATAAAGTGACTACTTACAAATTTAAATGCCATCAAGATGAGCTATGGCATACACAAGCATCTACCAAAATAAGCATTTATCATTTGCAACTACAAGCGCAATTACCAAATGAAGTCCTGGTTTGAGTATGTATGATCCCATATGTGCATCACTTGGATGGTAAATCCACAAAACTGTATGTATCAAGACCTATTTAACCTCTACATAATATTTCTAATCTTATAAGAAGCACAATTCAGGCTTCTGAAGCAACAGATCTAGTTTAAAGACTTGAAAATTTGGTTAAATTACAGAAATGACTATGCTTTATCTTATACCTGATCATCTATAATGGATAAGGATGACCAACTTAACTGTTTCAAATGTAATTAAATTCTAATCCAAGTCACACACAAGGGAGAAAAAAAGGATTAAAAGTCTAATGACTCATCTAAACGATCAGCATTTTGTGTCTCTACCTATTATACCCTGAAAGCTGACTCAAACATGTCATAAAAAAGAGGAAAAAAGAAAAAATAAGACAGTAAGCAAACAATCCCAAAATCGCAGGCCAGCAGTCCTCAAAAGCAACTCAAAGACTCTGCATGCAGACACTGCAGGAAATTTTTTTAATAAGCTTCATCTTGAAATTAACAAACAAAAGTGCAACCACCTTTAATGTTATCTTCTTAGACAATCTCAATTTCAACACACACCATTTTGTCTATGACTTATACAGCAGCAACCCATCAGCATGTGAAATTAGGATAAATAGTTCAAAAAATAAGATTCAGGAAAAAATAATATTTCAGTAAAACCAGATATTGTTGCATACCACCATGATCTTTAAAAGATCAAAAGCATCTAGTTAAGGACATAATTAAGCCTTTCAAAAGTTTCTACATAGTGAAAAAAGACCATTCATTTCTGAGGTCAAGATCCCAACTTTATTCCCTAATCAGTTTATAAAGTTTTAGGCATGTAAACCAAAGTCTAAGATGTACAAATTCTGCAAGACCATGAGGCGGGGAGTCACCACCTTCATAGTCACTGGAAAATTCTCAGTGCTGCACAACATGAAAAGAACGAATCTGAATGAAGCTGTCACATGAAGTTAAAGCAACGGGCAAAGCAGAAGAGACAGATTATGTTCTATTTTGAACAGACATACCTTGGAAAGAAAAAAAAAAAAAGACTATTATAATACAAACAGAAAATGCTTCTGGAAGGAAAAAAGTGTTTAATGCGTTCATTACAGAACAAGTCTCTGTATGAAGGGTTTTTGCCCCCATCTACCTATTTCATCCCCAAAACCAGTTCATTCAATGCCAATGAAGACATCCTTATCACCTCATCATTTGCTAAGTTATTGTCTTTAATTTATAGCGACTGGAACATCAGTAACTGAAGTGAATAATGTCAAACAGTAAGTTATATTTTGCAAAGCATTATCCCTGCCTTCAGTTCTTCATTATTCAAAGCTGAAAGAGCAACCCAGTTACATCAATAACTAAAGCACACAATAATCTTCTTATCTCTATTCTGAGGTGTTTACAAACAAAAAGCAAAAGTTACAAGTCCTTACCTAAGAAAGGAGATTTATATAAAGTTTCCTATCATGAACAAATAAAATCAGTTGTAAAGTGTCATTTTGAATCGATTTCACTGATCAACTCCAAATGGAAATTCCACTGACAACTCTTCACTCACAAGCAGCACTTGCAAAATACAGACCTAAGTTAAACAATGAAGAAAGCAAGATCAGCAACACAATTTCAACTGATGTGACAGGCTTTTGGATGGCAGTGGTAGGCTTTTCAGGTTCACACAGATTCTTGCAGTAGCTTCAGTCCTTTTACTACGTAATACGCACAACACTGCAGTACCTAAAAGTAAGAGCGCACTCTAAAGAAGAGGTTTTCTGAAAAGCTGCCCATCTGAGACAATCCCAAAACATTTCCAGTACTCACTCTATGTAATTGCTGAGGGATTTTAATTTATTTATTTATTGTTGTGGTTTTAATTTGTAACTTAATGGCCCTTAGTAATAGAAATAGAAGAGAAAAACAGAAAAGAGAATAGATATACTCTCAAGGCACTACTCTGACCTGCTTTAGACTGAAATCAGTAATACCCCAAAATATCTCTGGATCTCCTTTCCTCTTCATAAATGAAACACTGACAAACAGTATTTCCATTATAAACATATACATTTGCATTAAAGTGACTGTGTTTCTCCTAGAAATATCTTAAGAAGGCCTACCAATTTCCAAACACATTTGATGGGAGGAGGTCTCAAGAGATGAGTCTCCTACCAGCTTGGACAGCCGGTGGAGAGGACAGTTTGTGCTGCAGCTCTAGGACAGACAGCTCTTCTTTCTTAACACATAACCACAAACCTGACCAGTGGAGCTTTCAAGTGTATTGTCAGAGAGAAACAGAGGGAAAGACATGCAACCATGTAGAAAATCAGGACTTGACTACCCATGCAACATTCTCTTCCTTTGCTCCAACTCCTGCTCATAAACTCTCTACATGTATGGACTGAAATACAAGAAAGGTAGCTTCTTCAAACAATACTTAATCCAGTAAGAAAACTTCTGACAGAACACATAAGCATGGACTTTGACTTACAGGGCAGGACTGTAGTACTAGATTAACACACAATAAAAGTGTCTACCTGAAAAGGAACTCCTCTTACAGGATACAAAGATCCAGGCACCAGTAAAGGAGTGATTAATGAACAGCCACAGGACCAGTCACTAGGTTTCTACGCTAGGATGAGACAAATTATCCCCTAGTTAGCTAAGCCTATATTAAGAACACAGACATACACTTCCACTTACAAACTAACACTTATATTTAGGCGTCTTACTATTGATCTGGACTCCACATATTGCTTCTGCCATATAACTAAGTCTCTTCATATTCATCTTTCATTCAAATGACTCCAAAGTAAAATCCTGATAATAAACCTAAGTTTACTTTGCACACATTGTTCTTAAATTATATATTTTATATGTCCTGATATCATTAACTGCTTCATCCTACTCTACTACTTGATATTTGTCCTCATTTTGGCTAGGGTAGAGTTAAATTCTAGCAGCTGGTGGAATGCCATGTTGGGGAGTTAGGATGAGAGCAGCACTGATATCGCCCTGATGTTTCTAGTTGTTGCCGAGCAGTCAAGGACTTCTCAGTTCTTCATAACAAGAAGGTGAGCGGCACCCAGGAAACTGGGAGAGGACATGACCAGGACAGGTGATCCAAACCAGCCAAAGAGAATATTCCATGCCAGTTACATCATGCTCAGTATAAAGGATGGTCAGTGGGGGAGGAGGGCACGGCTTCAGGATGTGTGGTTTTGGGGGTGATCCAATTCTGGGACAGCTCTGAGCTGTATGGCCTGGGGTGTGCATGTCAGTGAGAAATTGCATCCTGTATCATCAGTTTCAAATGTTTTATTATAAAGTGTTATTGTCATTATGTCTCTCTACTGTCCCAATAAACTATCCTTATCCCAACCCCTGAGGTTTGTCTGTCTTCGTTGGTCTTCTTTTCTATCACTTCCCCCACCCTCATTTTAGAGGGAGCATCTGCGTGCTGTTCGGCTCAGCTGGCGCGAAACCATGACAATATTTTATTTGAAAGATAATTTAGGAATAACAAAATATGATCTGCTTCCAAATTAGTGTTTAATCAGAGAGTTGTTACAAACTCAGTCTACCATCACGTAATGTAATGAGAGTGAGTTGGCTGATATTTAGCCTACAAACTGTCCCATCACAAGCAGGACAAACAGGTTGGCATACCTCATCTGAAGAATGATGATGAAGCAAGAGATGCAATAGTACACAAGGGCAAGGATAAATTGTATAAACCAGCAATGGAACCAAAGTAGAGAAACAGATTTGATTTATGAGATTTCACAAAGCTGTAAGACATACATTCCAGGACGCCCATGGCCATGGTTATGGTGAGGCCATTCCATCCTTTTTGACATGTCACAATGATTGTGAGAAGTGCCTATAAACTGAAAAAAGGCAATCACCATGCACATATTCAAGGCAGAGTGTGCAGTGCCATTCAGCCCCATCTCAGTTCAGAGAGAGCTATCAAAGAAAAACCCTCCCCAAAGCTGTGCCCAAGCACATGAAAGCAACTGGGAACACACTCTGCATGGACTTGGCACATCGTGCTCAAGTAACCTCATTGCCTTCTATGATGAGATGAATGGCTCAGTTGATGAAGGTAGAATATTAGATGCTGTTTAGTTTCACTTGAGCAAGGCTTTCCACACTGACTCCCACAGTGCTCTAATCACTAAGCTGATGATATAGATGAAGCGGATTATAAGGTGTTCCTGCAGATAGTCTAAGGAAAAGAAGAAAAAGCACTAACAAAAAACAAATCACACCACAAAAAAAAACCACATTAAAACTACAATCATTGTTCTCCAAGGACCAATATTTTTCAATGTCTTCATTAACTACCTGGACAATGGGACAGTATGTGCTCTCAGCAGGTTTGTGTATAATATCAGACTGAGAGGAGAAAGAAAACACATCATCTTCAACACCGGAGGGCAGGGATGCTATCCAAATGGACCCTGACAGGCTGGAAAAACAAGAACCATGTGAAATCCATGGGCAAATGGAAAGTCCTGCACCTAGAACTCAGAAACCCAATGCAGCAACAACTGGATGGGGGCTCAAAGGTTAGGAAACAGCTTTGAGAAAAAAAACAAAAAACAAAAACAAACCACAAGGACACTACAGGATAGTAAGTTTCACCTGAGTCAGTAGCATGCCCTTACAGGTGTGAAGGACAAGAGTACACAAGGCTGCATTAGTAAGTTGAGGGATGTGATTATCTTCTCAGCATCGGAGAGACTCATGTCAAGGAGTGTGCCCAGTTTTGGACTCCTCCGCACAAGCAAGACATCAACATATTGGAGAAAGTCAGTTAGATGATACAGATGCTAAAGAATGTGGGTATGTCCAATAGACCAAAGTTGCAATGTAGAAAATGCCAATAATAAAATGATTTACACACACACACGTGAATTATTAAATAATGGAAGAGGCTCCCCAGCGAGACTGTGGAATCTCCAACCTCAGCAACCACAGAATCATAGAATGTCAGGAGTTGCAAGGGTCATTGAAAGATCATCTAGTCCAACCGCTCTGCCTAAGCAGGATCACCTAGATTAAATCACACAGGAATATGTCCAGATTGGTCTTGAATGTCTCCAAAGAAGAAAACTCCACAACCTCTCTGGGCAGCCTGTTCCAGTGATCTGTCACTCTCACAGTGAAAAGGTTCCTCCTTGTATTAAGATGGAACTTTCTATGTTCCAATTTGGAACCATTTCCCCTTGTTCTATCACTGGCCATC
>VXBZ01008222.1:181807-226407 GCA_013399135.1 Heliornis fulica
ACCTACTAGCCACCCCCCCTTCTAATACACCCCAGGATGCCATTGGCCTTCTTGGCCACAAGAACACACTGCTGGCTCATGGTCATCCTGCTATCTACCAGGATAGGTCCCTTTCACCTGCACTGCTCTCCAACAGGCCAGTCCTCAACCTATACTGGTACTTGGGGTTGTTCCTCTCTAGATGCAGTAAGATCAATATCCCTCCCAGGTGCAATATCAATGCTTGACTGGACAATGCTTTCAGAAACCCAACCTACTCTGCACTACTTGTGAAACAGGCTGGGCTACAGCTTAGGAGTGACCTAAAGAAGTTGGATGCATATAAGTTATTGTTACTTAACTAGATACACCTGAAAGTGACAAAAAAAATGGGCTGATGCAATTTCAAGGCTGCCGGATTAGCAAAGAATCATAGAAATCAGGGGAGCTCTTGACGGCTGGAGAGGGTTGGACAGGAGGAATGCCAAGAAAAAAAAATACTCTACACCCATATGCATTTTCAGTGACACAAGTTAAGGAGAAACACTAAGCATAGGTTGACCTTGCTCGGTAAGTACTCAGAAAAATTAAGGGAGCATGTATTCGTGTTAAGGTAAACTAGAGTTTGGTACAAATAATATGTTAGAAGTATTCAAGCACTATTATGTAGTAGGATTAACGATAAAGTACTTACATCTATGTCACCACAGGTGTTTAAACAAAACCTTATCATATTAAAAATTAAACATAAAGTAATCATACTACACTGCTTCAGTTTTCCATGTATAGCCCTTTCCACGGTTGAACTAATCCTCAGACGAGTTAATCGGCAGATACCTATAAATGAGGGATTGACTGGGGTAAATGAACAAATATAATCAAGTATTTTTTAGTTTAAGATAAGAATAGGGTGTTTTGTGGTTGAGTAGAGTTCTAAGGATTTGGATGTCTACAGTGGAACCTTTTCTACTAAGAAAAGATGAAGAGCAGACAGTGACCTCAGAGAGATCAGCAGAACCTAAGATCTGAAGCAGACCGAGACTGAGTAACTGGCGATATCCAAAGACAAGAAGACAAAGGAAACTTATGGCCTTTCAACCAACCAAAGGATGATAAAGAAACTGTGGAAATTTTCAGGGGACTTTTCCTATTATATAACTGTGTTAAATGAGTATATATTATAATCATAAGCATAACACCTGGGTTGCCACTCACTGAGGTGATGGCCCAACTCTGAGTTGTTAATAAAAGCAAGCCTAGAATAACCCCAATTCTAGTGAAATTCTTTAACAATTCATGTAATCAAATAAAGGAAAAGATGTTAATCCAGAATGGAAAATCAATTTCCTAATGGCAAATCATGCTCAAGCAATGTGTTTGCCTTCAACGATACAATACCTGCTACACCAAAGAGAGAAAAGATGTAGCTGTAATGCACGTTGCCTATTAAGACTTTTGACACCATCTCCCACTGCAATCTCCTTTACAGGCTAAGGAAACACAGGCTGAATAAACTGACTCATATAGTTTAAAAACTAACTGAACAAGCTTAAAAGAGCGTCAACTCCTGTCTGTCAGCTGAATGTCAAACAAGTTAAATAATCCTGGGACAATACTGGGGCCTACAAAACTCAACACTTTTATCAGAAACTTGGACGATGAGACAAAATATACAAACAATACTAAAGCATCTGGGATGGTGGATACAGACAGAGCACAGCTTCAATTCAGGGTTATTTTTTTTCCAAGAACCTTAAGGCCTGGTCCAACAAATCCTTTAAGATGCTCAACATTATAAAGCACAAAATCAAATTAAGAGAAGCATGGCCTAGCAGTCTGAGGGAAATTCTCTTCCCTATTACACAACAGTAGTGAGGGCTACTCAGGACTTGTGATGCTGAGCCTCATTTTGTTCATCCCATCAAGTCAAGAAGGACTTAGGAAAACAGGAAGGTCAAGCAGATGACTACCCACAGGGTGAACAGCCTAGACCACATTACCTCCAGGGAAGAGCTTCAGGCACTCCACATTTTCAGTCTGTCAAGAAGATGTTAAGCTGTAATCAAACAGCCACCTAGAGCTATTGGAGAGAGACTTGCAAAGATAGCACAGCCAAACTTGCAGCTTGTTTAACCACCTCTCATTGCAAAGGAAATAGCCACAAGTTGTGTCTTGACAGTTTTAAAACATTGTAAACAGTTATTTGCTAGGAAGCCAACAGAAGATTGCTGGGAAGTCAGTGAAACTTCTTTTGTTGGAGGTTTTTAAGTCTCATCTGGAAGAAACAGTCGTTTGGGTCTGAACAGGATACGACTAAGCTTTCTCCAGTTTTCTATAAATCAACAATTTACAATTCTTAGGGTTTAAAACACTAGGAAAAAAAAGAAAAAATAAAATGCAGAGGTGCCTCGACAGTCTCAGACAATTTTTCTAGTACCTTAGCAAATGCAGTGGGCTTCATGAATACAGCAGATGACAATAAACATATAGGTCAGAGAAAAGGAATCTGAATTAGATCAGCCCCCCCAAAAACAACAGGAAACTGAAGTAGATGTATTCCATGGTCTAACTGTATCAGCTTAAATAAAGAAAAAACACTGCCTTAATTGGTGAGCTTATGTGATTGAATTCAATGTCACAATGCAAAAGAGTAACTGGAAAGACTGAAAGCAAGATTCCCTTCAGCTGCCTGCTCTGCTCAGGCTCTAACAATTTCTGCAACATTTTCCCCAGAAGAGAATGATCCAGACCTGACGTAAGCTCCTTGCTCTGCAGACTGGAACTAACATGCTTGTAGCAAAGATTTAGAAGGAGAAGGGACAGACTGACCAACCTGGTAGAAAACCTGCAAAGATGAACAAGGGGAGGAGGAAAGGAACACAGGATGCCTAGATCTCATCAAGGATTTATTTGGACAAACTGCAGACAAATGGTAGATGCCAGATTTTCTACAGAAAAATACCAAACATCGGCCAAAGACTTCAGAAGCTGTTGTGACACCAGTCACAGATCTTGACCAATTCTTTATACAAAAAGCACTGGCCAGTAGCACATAAATCAAAACATTTCTTCATTGTATTTTACAGTACAATTCTCTCTCAAAATCATATGATGGAAAGGACCTGCTAGTACCTTTCACACTAGTTGCTTTCACATTAGCTCTGACTTATTGCATAAAACCTGTTACCTGTTATTTATATCAATGAGCAGAGCTAAAAAGTTAACACTACAGACACATCAAAGTAGTGCAGTTATATGAAATAGCCTAACCAACCCCAAACACCTATACCTAAGGCAGTTCAAAGCAGCAGGCTGGTTTTGTCCAAAAACAAGCAAAGTAACCAGGAGACCTTATCTTCCAGGATCACTCAGTGACCTAGCAATCTGATGTCTTCCATTTGTTTTGTTCCCATGTCATTCCCACCATGTCCTTCCCTTAAGTAGTAAATCAGCTAGGAGAATTGCACTGATGACTGCAAAAAAATATCTGCATGGAAATGGGGTACAGGTCTCTCATACTTAGAGCTGTAATGATAAAAAGCTAAAGTACAGATTAAAATTCAAATAATTTTTCATCTCTGAACCTTGTACAAAGACACCATATAAGGGACTGTGTACAGACCTAAGTAGGAAGAAACCTAGTTTTAAGGACTGGACCTACAGTATAACCACCTTGTAGCAATCACTAAGCAAAGTAGTGTCCTGATGGGAGGCAAGGAAAATAACTTTGGTGTTTCAATTTCATACTGGACAAGTGGCTCTTTGTCAGTATCAAACATTACAACACCAGTTACTGAGACAGCTTTTTGGGAAAGCAGCGTAGGACTCAAACTGAGAAAACGATAGCTTGGAATTGTCCAGATTTTGTGAGTTAAAATCAGCAACAGATAGAACTCCCATCAACCTTGTTCCAAAGAGGTACTTTGCTCTAGTATGAACAGCGTGAAAGATTTTGGGGATAAGGAATCAAGGGAAAACATTTTCAAATTCCACAATGACACACATCTACCTTGGTCTGGCACAAAAATATTGAACAGAGGAGGTGGTCAAAACCCTGGGAAAATGGATTAGGAAGGCCCACCACAACATTTAACCAATCTTTACATCTCACTGAGAGTTTTGGCTTTAGCATGTACTAATAATGATTAAAAAAATAAAATAAAATATGCTTTTGTTGATTATGATGATAGAACTGTTACAACACTCTTGGTCTTGATTTACATGCAACTCTCAAGAAAATGAAACAGCAAATGAAAGACTTCCAAGGGAATCAGGTACAATGACAACCTTTATGAAAGCAGTCACAAGTTTGAAAGCATCAACTTTTGGTATACAGCACTGAACTAAGGGGATCAGACGTTTCATTGCAGTTCTGGCAACAAGACACTAATTTTTACATCTGGTCTCTTCTTCTTTTTGAGAGCCACTAACAGCATTTTTTGGTTGTGTGAACAAAGATCTCAAAAACCCAGATATGGTTGCTCAGTGCTCAGAGCCGGAGTTCCTTGCTACCAGGTAGTTCAAAAGGTCCTCTGTTTGCCACTGCAACACTTTCAACACTTCAAAAGTTGCAGAACTGGAGTCACAGCAGGCACAAGGCTGAGGGCAAAGTTACCCTGGTGTGGCTGAGGGTCCCCTCAGGCTTCATAGATATGATCAAATAAGAGTCTAAGTGGTGACTTCCACTTTTTCCAAAGAGCTAATACATCTTAAACTGCCTGTGAACTGCTCAGAGCTACTACCAACATTAGAATACCCAAAAAGTGCAAGCTTGGTTTGGTTTTCCTTAAAGGAACCCCATAAATATAACTAAGGTGGGGAATCCCACCAATGACAAAGTGGTAGCTATATTTCTAGTTAATATGCAAACCTAATGATAAAGCTAATCATGTTGATGACCTGAAATGTGCAAGACATCTGCTGCTTAAAAGAACAAGCACGTTCTAAGGATGTAATGATGGTTCAATTTGCATCAAATGGATGGTTTAATTTGCTGTAATATTGAGTATTTTCGATAACAAAAAATGGGATTTTTTAAAACGGTTCTAAAGGAAGAAAAAGTTGTTCATTTGCACACGGTACTGAGATGTACTGGACAAATGAAGTAACGTTCAGTGATGTCTCCTCAAATACTGCACAAAAATATTAGACACTGGAAAATCTTGGGGAGATTTAAAATGAAATCTCATGGAGGAATAAAGAGAAGGTGGTGGGCATGAGTAACAGCTGGGTACAATAAATATACTTCCAGTACATGTTCTGAGACTAGACAGTAATGTTTCCAAAGCTTCAGTTGAGTAAAGGTAGAATTTCCCAGTGAGAGCTTATAAAAAACTGCCACTGAAGTACAATGTCTTCATGGTAAAGGTTTCCAGGGAGGAAACTCTGCCAGGTCTCCTCTGACCAGCAAAAGAATCTGATAAATGAACTTTCTAAGCTGCCTGCAGGAATACTAAGCAAAAAGCAAAAATTCTACACTAGAAAATCAAAGAGAAATAAATCACAGTTTGGAACAGAGAGCATGAGAAAATTGTAACAGATACAGTAACGTCTGCAAAGTATGAAATTCCTTTGTTTATCTGAATGTGGATTATGTTGAACATCAGTGTTTTGGGAACCACTCGGTAAAACTGAATACCATCACTACAGCCTGGATTAAAATCTTTCTGAAGTTACAGGTAGGAATATTATATTACATGAACAAGAACCCATATCAGGCTTCTGTTTGGATATAGAAAAAGGAAACATTAGTGGCCTTCAAACTCCAGCATGTAACATCACCCAAAACCAGGGCACATTCAAAATTGAATTGGTGTGTGAATTTTGTGGGAGAAGAACTAGCCTGGCCTTTCACAGAATACTGCTTCAACAGGAGACAAAGAAGTGAAAGAACAGACAGTCAAGGATGTGCACAAGAAGAAACTGAAAACGGTACTGACAGACAGAAAACATGGACTTGCAAACAGGTTTGCTTGTGGTCTAAGGGTTTGGAAAAAATGCTTGCTCACTAGTTGATGCTTCTTTGTCATATGATTCCTACAAGGACTATTTAGCTCTGCAACTATGTTTTATACTCCTACTTCTACATGAAAAAAAACTACAAATCCCCCATTTCCGATGGACAGCTATTTAAGTCATGCAAGTACTCTGGGCATCATTCAGTGAAAGACAAAAATTGAAGAATTTAAAGTAATGATAACCTATATATGCACTTAAACCACAGCAGCCAGAAGTTATGCATCTGACAAAACTTCCATCTTTCAGCAGTAGTAATGACAGGCAAAACCAGTAAAAAGCAAATACAATTTCCTTTTATGTTAAGGAATTCCTTTTCCACCTCTTAGCAGAATAAGATTCACTCTTCAGTAGAGAGCACTGTTCTTTATTCTTGTTAAGTAAAGCAAAGCTCAAAGAGCATAATGAATGCTAGCAAGATGCAAGTATCAAAGCAAAGAACCCGCACACCAATCCAACTAGCATCATGCTGTCCTTGATTTGGCCTCCCCCACCCCTCTCTGAGCTGTTCAGCATGAATCTCCCTGTGGAACTAGGTTTCTTCCATATTTCCACATCAGTTGTTCTTCTTTAGTCTAACATATGTTCTGAATTCAAAACATTTTTTTTCTTTTCTTCCTGTTCTATATTTCAACTTGCACGTGTTCTTACATCAACCATTTATTTCACCTTCAACTTATCTCTTTACTTAATGTTTTTCTTGCTTTATAGCAAAGACATAAAAGAATTAGTCAAAATATTGTCTACTTGGAGCGGACAAACAGCATCCTGCTGTTTGAGAGTAATCTCTCAACCTGTGTTTGCTGCTTACTACCTCCTCCTTACGTTTACTGCAGCAGCTGTACATTCTGATACTCATTTGCTAACCTCAACAGGCTAGGAAGGCACTGTGAGCAGACACGGAAACAAATTGGCTGCATGCAGCTCTGTGCAAAGTGCAAGGGAACTCAAACAGGAAAATCAATGAACAAGAGACATAAACAAGAGATTACAAAGAAAAATATCAGACAGCAATAGAACCCCTTCTGAATTACTACAGTAATACAATTGCCTATCACAGACTCACAGAATGTTAGGAGTTAGAAGGGACCTCGAAAGACCATCTAGTCCAATCCCCCTGACTAAGCAGGATCACCTAGATTAAATCACACAGGAACGTGTCCAGATTGGTCTTGAATGTCTCCAGAGGAGGAGACTCCACAACCTCTCTGGGCAGCCTGTTCCAGTGCTCTGCCACCCTCACAGTGGAAAAGTTTGCTTTACATTCAGATGGAACTTCCTATGTTCCAGCTTGGACCCATTGCTCCTTGTCCTATCACTGGCCACTTTTTGCTATGCAATTAATATGAGGCCTGGAGTCCAAGCAATGGTGATGTTCATTCTGCTGATCAGGTGGGTAGGACAAGGAGTTGAACAGTCAGGCTAAAGAAAGTGATGCAGTGGCCAAAAAATTTCTTGCAGAAGCAGGACTGCAGGAAAGCCTGTACACGTCAGCACGCTGATACACAGACATATGGTTCTAGTAACAAGAGGATCCAAATCAACTCACCATGATGGAAATGCAGCTAGCTTCGAATCAGAGTATATGCTGAGTTAGAAGAGACCTATAAGATCATCAAATCCTACTCTTGGCTCCACAAAGGACCAGTCAAGTCAGAGCATTGGACTAAGTGCATTGTCCAGACTCTTGAACTCAGTCAAGCTGGGTGCTGCGACCACTTCCATGGGGAGCCTGTTCCAGTGCCTGACCACCCTCTCAGTAAAGAACCATCCAACCTAAACCTCCCGTGTCAGCTTCATGCTGCTCCCTCTGATTCTATCACTGGTCACCAAAGAGAGGAAATCCTTGCCTGCCCCTTCCTTTCCCCTTGTCAGCAAGTCACAGACCTCAATGAGGTCTACCCTCAGCCTCCTCTTCTCCACGCTGTACAAACTAAGGAACTTCAGCCTCTCCGCATATGCCTCCCCCCCCACCCCCCAGTCCCTTCACCATCCTCATTGCCCTCCTCTGGACACTTTCCAATATTTTTGTTTCTCAAAGTGAGGATAACCCTTGAAGTAGCACCATTCTGCACAGTGACCCGGTTGCTCCCATAACTATGTACAAATACATGTCTAAACAAAGCCTGTGCTCATCTACGTACAAATAATAATCCAGCTGCCATGCAATACTCATTTCCAGTTAGCATTACCATTTCTCAAGACACAAAACCTGAGGGGTTGGATTTCCACAAAAAGTTTGTATCAGTTATTGTTGGTTTTGTTGTTTGTTTGCTTTTAAACATGAAACTTAAAGACCTAAATAAATATCTTAAGTCTTTAAATAAAAGACTTAAATAAAAGACGAAGGGATCTAAGCAGATGGAGGATCTAAGGAGATGGAGGAGATGAGACTGAGAAAGGAGAGAACCAAAAGAACAGCATGGCTACCTGCAGCAGGAGGAGGAATTGAGGACACTGAAGAAAACAATCCTGCCATACTTGGAGTTGTTGCATCTCCGGTTAGAAATTGTTATGGTACATCAGGATTACTTAACACACCACAAGAAGACACAGTTGCATCAGGTGGTTGTGCAATCCCACCCAGGTAAATAAAACAGTTCTCTCATTCATTTTACTAGTCAACTATGTACTCCAACTAGTGAAATTCCACATTTGTTTAAACGTTAAAGACTCCGTTAAGTCCTTCTCTATTACACATTTGTTTCCCATTGTGAATATATTTTTATCAGAATTGCTTGCTTCCCCCAGTGTGACCTGTTTACAGATCTTACTGGACAACTCAGTATCATCGTTCAAAGTGTAAACTGGAATAAAATTTAGTCAGTAAGTTTACTGAAAAATTCACAGTATCACACAGCAATTTGTCAAGACCAGAAAAAAAAGTTGTATCACTATTAAGGGCATGCCCTACTTAAAACAGGCAAAACCTACCTGTCCTTCATATCTTACATGCATGCTGTCTATACAACTGCATACATGACACCACCAAAGCTTAAACACTGACATTCTGCTGCTAGTACTTGGCAAATATAAGCTCGACATTAGTCAAAATGGGAACCATCCTTTTTCGCAGACAAGGTACTTATATGAAAACAAGTCACATGAATAGACAATTGAAATTTTAAGGGAAATCAAAGCTATAAATATAAAAAAAATCCCCAGTAAGATCAGTGCTACTGGGGAAGCTTTAGAGTGATTATCAAATTTACTCGTAGTAAATTTAGCAGTCATATTGGAAATACACAATTTATTGTAATTGTCTCTGTGAATCACATTATGTAGAGAAACAGGTAATAACCCATCACCTTCTCTTCTAATTTAAAAAGAGGAAAATACCAAAGAGAAGTAGTGGAAAGTGTGTTCAAAACCAACAGAGGCACCTCCTAAGGTATTTCACCCACAGAACTTGAAATAGGATGTTGTGAACACTAGAGCACCATGGGGCCCAAGGCCAGGATGAGCTGATGGAGAAGAAATCCACTGTAGAACTTCAAATTTTCTGTACATCTGTCCCAGAAAGATCCTGGGCTGCACTTTTTTGCAAACTGAGTGGCTACTTACAGAGTGGGACTAGGTAAAGAATCATATGTTTGCCTCTTTCAGAATCATCTGCTTAGGGTCCTGTCAAAGATCCTTGAAAGATCACAGACTTCAACTGCTTTTATATAATCCTTGTAGTAATTCCATGATGGAAAATAGTCAATGTTGGTGCTGCCGCTTACCCTGTTCTGTAAATGTGACTACTTGCCTCATTGACATATGCAAGCACTACAAGAGACAACTGCAATAATCCTAATTGGTAACTCAAGGCTTCTAGTTTCCAAGACACACAAAATACAAATTCACATCCAGATTCTGCAACAGGTCCACGCAGATGGACTCCCAGGCCTTAACTGTATAACCCAAAGTCCCAGAGGGCCAGGATTATGCCACACCTTAAAAAAGAAGGGTCTGCACCATTCAAGCCATGCAAGTCTTCCAATAATAAGGCTTTAATGCTTAAGTATTAAAGTGGCAAGAAGAGAACGTGTTTCTTCACTTTGGCAAACACAGCAAAAAAGTTACCAGTGAGAAAAGCCCTTGACAACTGTCATGCCTTGACAGTGTTTCATTATCATAATTTCTTTTACTGTATCGCTGTTTACGCTGCTTCCTGAAGCTGCTGCTCACCCCCTGCCTGGCGCATCAGTTCTCTTGCTGCAGCTACCTTCAAGCCTGTATTTTCCAACAACGATGATGCTCTGAGACCAGCACTAAGCACAAACTTGACAGACAAGAGGACCTGGAGGAGGCTGCATACACCTGACAGACTGCGCTTCCAAACTAATTAGCTCCTCTTCAGAACACATTTCTTTCCACTTGCAAATATCATCTTGCTTTTAACTTTTAAGCATTCATAATCTTGTTTCTCCCCATTTACAGGCCCTTCAGGCCATGGACTTTTTCTTCCTACCTGTTTTATAACTTGCTACTTAGATAACAAGCACCAGTCAGCTATGAGAGATGTTTGACAGGAACAAGTGCTGACAGATAAAGAATCACTGCAAGTCACATCACCACAGTAGTCTTCTGGAAAAGGAGACACTGCTTAGCACTTGCTTCCTTAAGTCTCCTCCCAGTCGAAGGAAAAACAAGCCAAGGGAACATGCACGAAGCGCTGCCTCATGCACGGGATGTGCCACTCCATCCCTAACCCTGCGCCTAGAAACGGCCAACACCATTTAGTGGAAGACGAAGGCACCAACCTGCGCCTGCACGGCCGTTACATAAGGGCGACGGGACACCTCCCAGCTCGGGTCACCGGCCGCCGCAGCACACGGAGCAGCGGTGGGTGCCCGGCACCCGGCTCCGCGAGGCCACAGGCACACGGCCGCTCGCTTCGCTTCTCTCAGCCCTGACATCGCCCGCCGGGCAGGGGAAAAGGAGGGAGGGGAGGGCCCGGCCGGACGGCAGCCCGCGAAGGGCCCGGCCAGCACCGCCCGCCCCCGCAGTGCCCCCGCCCCACACGGCGTCCCGAGGCGGCGGGAAGGAGAGAGACCGCCGCGGCACGTACCTTCCCCCTTCGCGGGCTCCCCGACACCCAGCATAGCGGCGAGGGGCGGCCGGCGCCAGCACCGTCTGCCGAAGCCGGGCGGAAGCAACCAGCGAGGCCGCGCAGGGCGGCGGCGGGAGGAGGCGGGCGCGGCGGGGCCGCTCCNGGCGAGGCGCCGGGCGGGGGCCGTTGTCCGTCGCCTGCCAGAGAAAGGCGGGAGCAGGAGCGAAACCCCCACCCGAGACGCACGTCGCGGGGCTTTCCGTCCCCTTCTGTCACTCGTGCTTACCTGCGCCCCACAGTTTCTTTGGGAATTCTGGCAAAGGAATAAAAAAAAAGGAAGAAAAAGTAGTTTTTAGAAAGCAATCCGGGGTGGTTAAAAAAAAAAGCTAGAGAGTAGCAGTAGCACAGCCTCATCCTAAAAAGCCTGAAGTTGCAACTAAATGGTGAAACTGGACTCAGCGCCTGGAGTCCAACACCACAGTAATGCAGGTCCAAAAAATCCAGTGATTTTGAGCATCAACTTGCTGCACCCTGCAAGTTCCTGCCACGGAGTCTGCATGTCTGCTAATTAAGGCTCTTCCCAAGAGCCCTGGGAAGATAAGGCTGTAGTGAAAAAGATAAGCCCCATATTTATCATCCTTAGGGATGCTTTCATGCTGAAATACTGGGTTGTTTGTTTTTTTACTTTTGGGGTTTGTTTTTTTTTTGTGAGAAAAGTGTTGGAGGAGCTGTTTCCAACTGAAGTTGTGGTGGAAGATACAAAGAAAGAAAATAAATCTAATAATAGGAAATTTGAACAATGAGATGGTATTTATCCAGGAAATAGAGTTGGGGAATGGAACACTTGGACTCTTGTGCATGCCATGTAGGCACATGCTAGAGATGGTGTTGGAGGGCAAAACCCTGAACTGCTCAGAGAGGATCCCCTAAGGTCAATGCACATGGTGGTCAAATTGATGGAAGAATAGCCAAGAAATAGGAGTGGAACACAAATACATTGCACTGGAGAAACATCAGCACCTTCTTTATGGAGAGGCCATCTTTGGAGAAACCAGGTGACCTCACCTGGCTAAGACAAGCCAGGTCAAAGAACTTGGATTTGCAAAAGGCCTTTGGTCAAGAGCTTCCATCAAAGGTTCTTAGAAGACTCAGCTGCCATGGGCTAAAGGTTATGACCTTCAGATGGATACCCAGTGAAAAGATAGGAAAGAAAAGGTAAGAATAAATTGCCATCTTTTTTCAACAAATTGGCATGATAGTTAAGGTTGTACAGGAATGTGTGGGAGGGTCATTACTGTTCAACATAGTCCTAAGTAATCTGGAAAAAGTTGTGGACAGTGGCATGGTAAAAATCTGCTGTTCCTACTGAGTTACTCAGGTTAGTAAAAACAATAGGATGCAGAAGAACCTCCAAATTCCTACTGAGCGTGCAGTAATATTACAGACACATGTTGACACTTGAGATAAAACTTGAATGTTTAGGTGGGATACAAGACTCTTAAGTGAGTTCTGTGCATGAATGAAACCTTGGAGTCACAACACATACTCTATGAAATCTCAGTTCTTTGAGCTCAGCATTGGGCAAAATCAAGTGAGATGTAACCATTTGGAAATGGACGCCATCATTTTCTCTCTGGCACTGCTTGGATGGGTCTGCAGCGCTAGCAGTTCCCGTATGTACACTAAAACTGCAATAGGTATAGAAAAAGATGACAAAGTTTCTCACAAGTCTGAAATCTTTCATGTAGAGAGCACTACATAAATTTGAATTCCAAAGACAAGCTGATGGGAGAAGGAGGTTGGGGAAGTAATGATAAAAGTCTACACAGCTGAGTTGAATGAACAGTGATTTCTCATTGTCTTTTCCAATGCAAAAGTTGTGGAAAGCAAATTAAGCTAACAGGCAGCAGTTTCAAAACAAAATGTATTTTAATGTAGTCTTAAATATCTTTGGAATTGCACAGATTCCTAGAAGTTTACAGGGATCGGAAAAAGACAAGGCAGAAACATGGAAGGGAAGTCTATCAGTGCAATTAACCATGAAGATGCTGTTTAAAGGCTCAGGAAGTACTAGAAGTACTAGGAGACATCATTCTTCTGGAGGTTGTACCAGAGAAACATCTCAAAATGCCCTTTCCTTGGCTGTCATGCTATCAGAGTAGGCTGTTGGCCCCATCTGATGGAGTTTTCAGTTTTCTTTGCGTGGCTAATGCTTCTTTAAAGTGAGGAAAGGATTTGAATGGTCACTGACAGGATGATCATGCCAGTAACTGTGATTACCGGTGTCTGAGTTGTAAATTGGCTGGGCTTATTTTCTAAAAATTTATTTCAGTAGCTGAGAAAATTGGTGACATTTTCCTGACGGTAGAATTCATAGAAGTCATAGTTTTATCTGTAGTTTGGTATATGTTTTTTAGAGTTCAGATTCTGAGTGACTTTAAACTTCTTAAGTGAGACCATAACATTTCTGAGTAGCATGAATTTTCATAGTGGTTTACCTAGGGGAAGAGGCTGCATGAACAACTGTTTTCACTTGGCAAGAATTGCAGAGGGGTGGCTTAAAGCTTCTCACGTGAGTTTTGTTCAAACAGGGTTCTGTGATGCATTTGCTTTGCTCAGGACATTCCTTATATGCACCATTATCTTTAGTAATAATACTAACAACAACAAAACCAAATAATGATAATTATTCAGCAAAATATATTTATTGATTAGTTTTCTGCCTTGATATTTGGAATTTTGCTCTTTTAATAGGTCTTCTTTGTGAATTAACAACTATGAGTAATACACAAACTTTACAGATTACAGATCTGTAGCTGATCCTGGGTGTAATGAAAATAGAGGTCAATCACACCAGCCTCTATGCTAAAGAATCAATAATCTAGGGGGTGGGATGTACAAAGTAAATAAATCAAGTGAAGTGGGTGTTTTGTGAGCAGTGTATGTTTTACTTAACAGCCCATCATCTTATCACTTGCTTAGCCACTAGGTACTCAACCATGACAGTGGACAGTTACTCCTTTAATCACTATACATGATTCTTAGATATGTATTCTTCTCACTTATATCCACACATAAGGGAAAAAAAACCTTTCTGTTCATGAAGTACGAATCGAAGATTTTCAGCCTGCAGTATTCAAGTATTATCAGTCAATCCAGAGAATGGATTTACAGGTCTCAAATTTTCCCCAGCTTCTGTTTGTATAATTTTTAAGTTTACTAGAAAAGTGAGACAGTATGTATGAATGCATATATACATATTAATGAGACACACCTCATGATTTCCTATTTTCAGTACATTATCTGTAAATACAATGAGCAGTCATCTTTAACAGACACCAAATCATATAAATGTCTTAATTCTCCAGCTCCGTTTCTTCAGTTTTGTGGTGCTTTGAATGCAATGGGAAGGTGTTTCTGGTCTGTGTGGGTCCTCACAGAAATGAAAAGAGTAAATTTAAGGTTTTAGAGAGACAGGTGCTGTAAGGGCAGCGTACAGTCAAGATACAATAATCAGTGATTCTGTTACAGTTAAAACATTGATCTTTATGTTCCTAAAGCACATTATTTTTGGAGACAGTTTACAAAGATAGATTTACAATAAAGATCAATAGTATCTACCACAGAACACTGATACCATTCTGTTTGAAGAAATTAATCTGTCTGCAGTGCTGCTCTTAATTTAAATTGCTTGTTTAATCAATGGGAGAAAAAAGGGGGGTTTATACACATTTTCATGTCCAACTTCCATGACAATTTTATATTTATAAAAAAACCTGTATTGTTATTGTTATTGTTATTGTTGTTGTTGTTATTGTTATTATTGCTATTGTTGTTGTTATTGTTATTGTTATTGTTATTGTTATTGTTATTGTTATTGTTATTGTTATTGTTATTGTTATTGTTATTGTTATTTGAACAGCCAATGCACTAATTAAATGGAGAAATTTGACTGCACAGGGAAAGCAAACAATAGATTGCAACATTTGAATACTGAATTGTTTTTTTCAGTTGAACTCTCAACTCCTTCAGAATTAAGCATCTCAAATTTGTGTATACCCAGGATCCTAAAATTAAGTTTTTAAAAATATATGAATACTTTGAGTGTTAATGGAAGTAGATCTCACACTGAGTAGTAAGTTATTGTGTGCTTACTCATTTTGTAGAAAATATATGTTTTCAGAAGTACGTAAAAGAAATTCTGTTTGTCAAATTACTTCTTGAATTACAGAGCAGTTAGAAATGCATGTATTTTAAAATTAAGAGTTAAAAGTGATGTACTAGAGACAGCAAAATGTTTCACAAAATAGTTGCATCATCAGTTCCCAAAACTACTGAAACAGAGATTACAAATGAAAAAAGGTCTTCCAAAGAGTTTAAACTGGCTTTACATGTAGATAATGTAAAAAAAATAAATGTAAAGTAGGAAAAGGTTATCATTCCACATCTCTGTGGAGGAAATGGATTTGACATAGTGTTGGTTGGCTCACTGTGCCCCCTACATGTGGGCTCATGTGGACCTTGTGAATTGCATTTGTGTAGCGTATTGTCATAAATGTAAAGAATAATATTTTAGTATATATTCCTGTACTGTAAGGCTAGAAAAGCTAAGTGCAAGCATTTGGAAATGGAAGTTAATTTGAGATTGTATATTTTTACATATTGTATGCATAGTATTGGTCTCATGATTCTTTTAAGTGTATTAAGTCAGAGTACAACAGGCACAATGGTCCCAGAGCTTCTGAACATATATAGACTGTGGTTATACAAGCAGCCCCCTTGAAAACAGTTGGCTTAAATTGCCTCACATGCATAAATGTTTTGTTAGACCAGAATTAAGTAGAGCAAGTAGGGCCATTTAACTACGAGATAGGGGAAAAAAAGAATTTATGTCATGAAAACTTGGGGTAGTGTTTTATAAGATCAGATCTTCCTAAATATTTTACTTGACTTCCCTGGTTATGTTTTTACTGCTAAATAAAATGGGACCAGTGAGTATCCTTCAGCACTAGACCAGTGATTGCCCAGACCGTTAACTCTTAACCCATTTCCTGGCATGGTCGGGCCAGTGAACTCTCTTGTGAACATTAGTGGGCACAATTCAGGGTACAGGCTTCAGCCAGGAGCTCAGTAAGCCAGCAGACAAGGCTGTGCCAGACGTGGCCATCTCCAACTCACATGGAGCTTCAAAGCTGTAGAGCAGACTTTGCACTCTAAACTACTCCACACGCCCAGGCAGCATCTACCCTTGGCTTCACGAAGGAAGGAAATCACAGTGGAGGGCTGCAATACAGGAACTTATAAATGAAAAAAACCCCAGCAAAACCCAACCTGTAGAATATAGTAGTTCTGCCTAATAGCCACAGTGTTACCATTAGGAGACTTGGGCCAAGAACTAACAAGTGTCGATGAGGCCAGACTGTGGCCTGTTGTCATCTCACTAAGGGTCCCTGGTGCTGTTTCATTTAACTGCAGGGGCACGGTCTCTCTGACAAGGCTCAAGAATAAAAGTTGCATATAGCAGGTACCAGGAAGCCCTTGAGAAATATTGGTGTTGAAACAAACAAGCCTGGAATATTTTTGCTGGCAACAAACGAGAGGCACAATGGCATTATAACGAGCTTGAGAAGTTAGTTGGTAGTATCTCCAAGCACCAAATAAATCTGCAGGAGATAGGTTCTTCTGGCCAGGGCCCTGGAGGCCATCTGTTGCGTACTTGTTTAGTAATGTAAATAGCACAATAATTGCTATGACCTATATATTTAAGGCTATTTTCATAGTTCACTTTTAAATACTTAATCCAAAGAAAGCACAATTAATGTCCAATCAAAATATAAAATACCCTTTACATGTCAACAGTTATATGATAGCAAATCCTGTTGAGGAACAGATGGTAGTGTCTTTGTTAATCTTGCCCCACAGATGAGTGGAAATTAGTTTTCAAGCATCAGAGACAGAAAAAAAAAGAGCATATATGTGGAAAGTAACATACAGAATTAGCTGGAACTGTGTAAATACCTGAAAAAAAATTGCTGGTAAAACTTCATGAAGAGACATTTGGTTCTTGAAAGTACCCACTAGTGTAAAATGTATTTGTAGCTAGCTGTTAATGCAGCTGTGTGTACTGGAACAAATCACACAGCAACTGCCTTGTGTTTAATAGCTGCAAACTGTAATATGAAATAAAACATTGAATTTCATGAAAGTAAATTCCATTTATAAGCACATTTGAGTACTAGTCAAATAAATTGTTGAGTTTGTTTTTCCCCTTGCCTTCCCCTGTTGCTGTCTAAAACTGACCATGGGAACTATAAGTCATAAATCACACCAGGGTTTGGCCAAGAGTCTTCATTGGAGATTTTCAGATGTTTCAGAGGGTGCAGGTTTCAGGTCAGGTATAGAATTTAGTCTCTTGAAAAAAGTCAGCTCTAGCCCTGTTGCCTAAGCCTCATGAATCATGTTTCTGCTTAGCCTTTGCAGAATAGTGAATTTTATTCTGTTTTGTTATTTATGATTACTTGTTCATGGTCTCCCACTAAGCAGTCATAGACCCATATTCAGAATTAGAGGTAAACAGTGAAATCTAAACCACTAGAAAGTGGTGAACTTTCCAAAGACCTTTCTACACTTTCTCATTCTTGTTATTGATGTGACCAACAACTTGTCTCTTGAGGTCAATATGCAGCAAAGACCTGCTGTGGTAACGTTTTGGTTTTAGTCCCTCAGCAAATAGTAAATTAAAATTCTTTCTGCCATTTTAAATATATGAAATTGTTCTCCTTTGCAAAGGCTTTTGCACATGTTTAGGTACATTAAATCCCCTAAAAAGCTATCATCTCTGTTGTGTCTGTATGTTTGATAACAATCCAGTCTTCTTCATATTCTAATCCAGTATTCTGCTGGTGAAATACAGCCTAATGCTATGACCACTGTCTTTTAATTCAGTTATGTCCTGCAGTTTTCACTTAATGCACATCAGTGTTACATGAAAGAAAATTTTAACATTTTCAAATTGTCTTCCTCCCTTCCCTGCCACTGTTAGATTGGCACAGTACTTTATTGGGTGGAGTAAGTGACTTTGATTTTCTGTTTCCTTGTGTAATTTTGGAAAGAGGTGGTTCCAAAACAAGCTTGAGGTTTAGACATCAAAAGAGAGGTCAACATGTCTGCTCCCTACTCTTTTAGAAATGGACAAGTATAGGTACATAGATAAAATTTTATTCTTAAAGCATGGAACAGACAAAACAAAATTTGTATTTTTCAATTTTTTCATCTGCAGCTGTAAACTACATGCACAGATTCTCAGACTCACAGGATGGTTGATGTTGAAAGGGACCTCTGAAGATCATATGGACCAAACCCCATCTCAAAGCAGGGTTAACTGTAGAAAGTTGCTCATGACTTTGTGACCAGTTGGGTTTTGAATGTCTCCAAGAATAGAGACTCCACAAGCTTTCTGGGGAACCTCTTCCAGTGTTTGACCAGTCTCATGGTAAAAACGCTGTTTTTTTTTTTTTTAATGGAATTGTCCGTATTTCTGTGCTTATTTTCTCTTGTCATGTGATAGGGCACCATTGGGAAGGATTTGGCTCCATTTTATCTGCTTTCCTTCATCAGATAGTTATATCCATGGATAACATTCCGCTGAGATTTCTGGTCTCCAGGCTGAGAGTCATAGCTCTCTCAGCCTTGGCTTGTAGGTCAGATGCTTCTGTCCCTCAGTCACCTTTGTGGTCCTTTGCTGGACTTGCCCAAGTATGTCCATGTCTCTCTTGCACTGGGGAACCTGTCACTGGACATAGCACTCCAGCTGTGGCCCCAGCACCTGCTGAGTAGAAGAGAAGGATCACCACTCTCTCTCTGTTTTCTTAACACAGCCCCAGGATACTTGTGGCTTTCCTTCCTGCAAGATTGCATGTTTGGCTTAGTCACTTGTCCACCAGGACCCCCAGGTCCCTCTCTACAAAGGTGCTGTCCTGCTAGGTGGTCCCCAGTCTGCATGGGTGTGTGTGGGGGGGTTATTTTTCGCATGCAGGACTTCACACATGCCTTGGTGGAGCTGCATGAGGTTCCTCTACCACCTCTGCAACCCATAGAGATTGTTCTGAATGGCAGCTCTTCTGCCTCCACTACTCCCAGTGTTGCTGAGGGTGCAGTCTGCCCTGTTGTCCAGGTCATGAATGCAGAGTTTAAACTGCTTTGGCCCCATATCAACCCTGTCAGTGTCTGGCCTTCACCTGAACCCATCGCAGCCCTTTGAACCCAGCAGTTCAGCCAGCTTTCAGTCCACTGCCTGTTTATCCTTGCATTTGAGCCACTCTTTTGCAGATATCACAGAGCTGCCTTCCTGAATTTCCCAGCCTGTTCTTCAGAAAGAAGCTTGCCTCCTGACTGGTTCTGGCTCTTGCTTGTTGATAGTTTGCCCTGGTTTCTGGCAGTTTCCAATATGCCAGATTTCCTTACAGTTTACCTGAAAGCGCCTAGAATGACTCATCCATTATTTTTGGATAAATTCTTTAGTTTTTTCCTTGTATCTACTGTTTCTGACTTAACAGGACATGCTTTATTTTTCCCCTGTACAGAAGGGAAGCTTATTCTGACTTATTTATATTTTCTGTCATTTTGCAGTAGCAGAGAAACTTCTCCTGTATGCCTCCCTCCAGAATGCTGCTTGGGTACAGACTTGTCCTGATCTTTCTGTAGCATTACTTCCCTTTTTCCTTGTCAAGCTTCTAGAAGATGTCAAACTTTCCTTCTGGCTTATAGACACATCTCTCAGTTTCTGTTAGTTTTATTGTGTGGGTATATTTAGACCTAATTTGGGGAAAGGGAGAGGAGGAGGCCAGGGGTTATGGCCTGTCTTTGTTGCCCTGTGAAGCATACCTGTTTGAAAAAAAACCCAAACCAATAAGCATACAAATATTAACTTGTGGATTACTGGCAACCATCTGCAAACAAACCCTTGTGCAGTTACAGGGTATACTGAGATAATAAAAGCAATCAATTCTGTTTCATTGATCTTGGTGATACAGTATAGTCTTGAGGAACCCGTTTTGTTTGGGGTTTTTATGGGAGGTGTGTGCATTTCAAATAGTTGATATTTTCAAGATGATTTTTTGAAGTAGCACAGAGGTGGCTTTAGGCAGGTACTGCAGATGCTGAGCTCTCATCCATTTTGCTGTTGTAGCAGTTATGCTGTTCATTGTATTTGCAAAGTCCTCAGAAACTGGATTCAGCTGCCTAAACCTAGGAATCCACTGCCATTTGAGATGTTCCTGTGCATCTAAGACATCTTTGAGGGTCTGTCACAGATGAGACTGGACCTATCAGTCACTGTCTGGTCTGGCAGCTGGTGTCCAAGCATCTCTGGACATTAGTGACATACACTAGGACATCTCAACTAGCACTTTCACATGTTTATGCATCTGAATCCATCCTGGCAGTCAGCCATCTTTGAGGGAACTTCAGTGAGCAGCACCACATTATCAATTGAATTTAAAAAGCCTCTAGAATTAACAACCTTCCCAAATTGGCCAGTAAGTTCACCAAGTTACTATAGCTGAAAGAGGGCAGAAGATGAGATTTATATGCATATATCCTCCTACCCACTGAGACCTGTACATGTAGATGTGATTGCATATGCATTGCATTGTGATTTTTGGGAAGACTATAAAAAGTTCTTTAATAAAATTATGTAAGACACGAGGCACAAATAAGAAAAAGAGTGCACGATTAATTAAAAAAACAATTCAATTTACAATCTGGGAAGGACACGCACTAGATTATGGTTTAGAGAAGATGAAGCATTTTCTAACATTTGACATGTTTTTAGAAGTTCTGAATAGCCTGTATTACAAAAGTGACATTCTTGCAGAGTTTGAAAGTGTTAAATAGCCTCAGCATAAATGTACACGAAAGCTGCCCCTGTTAAGCCTGAAGTGGAGGCATTATACTAGTATAAGTGCCAAACTTTCTCCACTGATTCCTGGGCAGGAGCCCTGTAATCCTTTGGGAAGATGTTTTGACAGTCCGTTTCATTGCTGAAAGCTGTGCTGAAAGGAATTTCCTGCCTTGGATTTCAGAGATCTGTTGGAATTGCTTACCTTACTGACTCTTCAGCAGGCAGAAGGGTGGTGGCTACGGTAAAGCAAGGCTTGCTCCATGAAACTTGGCCTCGCTGTGGCTTCCAAGAAAAAGAATGGAAATTGGTCACTTCTTTCTTAAGACTCAGACATCCCATAACCTTGCTGTGCATTTTTAAACCTTCTCCCCTTCCCTTGTATTTCTGTCATGCCATCTGTATAATTTAAATGGAACAAGTGCGTTCAAGAATTTGCTATCAGCTTTTTCTAGGTCCTATTTCTGAAGACCTCACAGGCATCACGCTGCCATTTGCCAAAAAATTAACATAAGATAAAGTGAAATTCCAGTATATGGCTGGAAGAAGTCCAAGTGAGTGCAATGTGTAAATAATCAGACTTTCAGTTTCTGCCCTTTACTAAAGGTGTTTCCTTTGTTACAATCAGTTCTTTATTATTTGAATATCTCATGCCAGTCTTTTGATTGCCAGTTTCCCCACTCTCTAACTTTTTCCTTTCACAAATAAAATAGAAACAAAACTATGTTTCACTAAAACATACTGGGTTTAATATTAGATTTTTTTTTACCAATTAAGGTTTTAATCTCATTTATTTTAAATCTTACATAGCTGAAAAATGGCTAAGAATATTGTAAGTGATAAAAATTAACACTTTTTTTGACGCCGAAATTTAAATTCAACTAAATACAAACTTTCAGGATTTTCTTTTCTCGTTCATGAGATCATGAGCAGATAACCAAATCTTTCACAACTGACTAAACCTAGCTACAGATTTATTTTAAGCACATAACCCCGTTACTGATGAATCTTTTATATGTTTATCTTCACAATATCCCTGCGAATGTAGGAACTGCTGTTGTCTCATGTATACTTAGAAAACAAGCACATTGGTTGCAGTAGGTAGTGAAACAACCTTAAATCTAGCTAGACTAAAAATCCCAGATTTTTATATACAAATATACAAATAGTTTATATGAGTTTTCAAAGATAAATTTATTTGTGAAAATCAAATGTGTAATATTCCTAGATACCGAATAAAGTCTTTGATTTGACATTCAGTACGTTCATTCCCCCATCCAAAGCAGTACAATGCTATGAAACAATTTTTTTTTTATAATTATAGCACTGAAGGAGCTTTCTCAGAATAGTTTTCCTTGGTTTGAGGGACATATTATTAATATTATTGTAGATTGAGAAGGAAAGCCTCTCTTCCCAAGCTACCATGTTCTCTGGGTACTCAAGCTACAACTGATCTCTAATTTTGTTTTCCTATCTATACTTGTCTGGCAGATGAGGACCCTTTACAAGTTAGCTGGCTGCAATTTGTTCAGTACCTGCACAGCCAGGTACCAGCTGCAGGAGAAATATGGTCATGATTTATATAGGGTTTTGTTGTAGCTTGCAGATATCAAGTATTAGCAAGTTTTGAATCAGCACCACATCCTCTGATTTCTTATTCTAAAATCACCGCTTAGGATGCTGAGAACAGAATTTAGCAAAATAAAAGTTTTCAGATGTTTTGGGGGAGTCTTCTGTTTGAGAGATTGCCTTTTCATTCGCTTCTTTTTAGAAAAAAATAATTAAGCTTTAATATTCTAGATAATTTTTAAAAGTGTAGTCTATGTTTATATTTGTCTAATAGTATTTGTATGAAGTGGCCACCACCTGCATTTAATTTATCTCATGACATGCCTTTCCTGCCTTAATTTAAAATTCTTCAGAACACAGAAGAAATTACTATTTTCTGCTTGGACTCTCCTGGCTAGCTCTAGTTTGATTGTTGTGGGCCTCTTAGAGCCTAAACAGATAGCGTACACTCAGCACATGGATTTTTGTAACTAATTGCTCATGTTCCTAGAGCACTTTGAAGAGAAAAAGCCCAGTACATGTGTTAATTATTATTAAGAACCTAGCTTTGAACATCATGTTCTGATATGAAAAATGTTTAGTGAGTCCCCACCAAATTGTTACATTATAAATGTATTTCATTAAGAGATCATTAAGACATTAAAAGACATCATTATTAATCTATACATGATCTGAGCTTGGCAAACCTCTGTAATCCAGACTCACTATATTAGCATGAGTGCCTTTCCGGCCAAAAAAGTGCTGAGATTTTGCATGGTAGCATTTCCATTTATCAATGATATTACAGATGAAATAAAAACTCTGATTTTTGGAAAATCTCCCATTACTTTTTCCTGGCCTTGATATAGTGCAGTTGTTGTTTCTGGCATTGATGCCTTTTAGGTTGAGCATTGCACACACATTATTTGAATTGAGTAGTCGTATACATGAAGTGCAAAAGATTTTCAGCAGACTCTATCCAGGGGTTTCTTGGATGTGCATCAGTGGATTTTGTGGGAGAAAAAATTCTTCTGGTAAATAAAAGTTACACATGTTCTTTGATAATGTGTTCTAGAGAACTGTTTTCTAGTTTTCTAGACTTCTAATTGTGATCTATAGATCAATAGGCTTGAAAATCATGGTAATTTTGTGTAAAGTATGTGTGATGAAAAAAAAAAAAGTGATGAACTTCCACAATGAAAAATCATCAAAGAAATCTGCTGAGAAAAATCAAAAAAGTCCAGTATCACGGAATCACAGAATGTTAGGAGTTGGAAGAGACCTCTAAAGATCATCTAGTCTAACCCCCCTGCCCGAGCAGGATCATCTAGATTAAACACACAGGAACATGTGCAGATTGGTCTTGAATGTCTCTAGAGAAGGAGACTCCACAACCTCTCTGGGCAGTCTGTTCTAGTGATCTGTCACCCTCACAGTGAAAAATGTCTTTTCATTTTTCCTGCTAGCTTTTATCTGTCATTTATAAATGCACAGTTGTTTCTTAATTAGAGCTTTTCTGCTTTGAAAACTGAAAGTGTGACCAGTCACTGACATATGAAGAAGACAAATTTTCTTCTTATTTCAATTAATTACTCTAAACGACAATCTTGAAAAGGAAATATTTTCTTTAAAAGGTGAAAGCTCTTATGAAAAATAAATTTGATACTTCCAAGGGTGACAGTGCGTTTTTAGGGATAATATGATGTACTGTGAAAAAGCACTAACAGATTTTAAGAGATATTCTGTGTCTAAGAGAAATTGCACCAGTTAATACAATGACCAAGATACACAAAACCCCTTCTGCATGTAATTGCACCATATTGTAATGGTACTGTGTAATCACCATGTCAGTATTCATTCTTGTTTGTGAATTTTGAAGTATTTCACCAAAATAATCTATTCCTACAAGTTTACTACTTTAATATTATTTTTGTTCTGAAGAACACAGAAAGCTTACAGACTCGTATATTAGGTCATTTGATGTCATCAGTTTATATACTGAAGGACCATGCAGCACTGGATTTTGCAAAGGGTGTATAGTAAAAATCAAGAGATTTTACCACTGATTTCTTTTTAGCTTTTTATAATAGAGTTCTGGTCAATATGCTAACTTGGAAAATACTTTATATCCAGTTATGGAAATGTGTGCCTAATACAGGATGCCAAGTCAAAGCTCCTGTTGGGATTCAGCTTCAGCTTCAGATGCAGGCATGTAAATTGGGCTGTGTACAGTATGGGTATCTATGTGTGATCTAGATAAGTAAAAAAAAACATGGGGGCTTGATTCAGTTGTCCACACATTAACTGTGTCTGAGTGGCAGATGTGACACAATATCTGTGGGAACTTCCTGGCCTTCTGAGGAGGTTACTAGAGCTTGGTAGAATACGCTGGGTGTTGTAAATGGAGTCTATACTTGAACAACTGACCTTGGTGTCTACTGATAGATGAGACTATCTAGACTGCAGTGACTGTATGGAGTAGATCTCCACTGCCTACAATAGGGACTTAGACATCTGGCTCACTTGTAGATACTTTATATGTTAGACATATAATTTGAGATGTCTGAACCTGAATCTTATTGCTTGGGCTCTGTTTGGTTGCCTACAGATGTACGTGTAGCTCTTTGAGATGCTTCACAGTATCTGTGAGATGCCTACATTAGGCTGGCAGGTGAGACAGTGTATGGAGGAAAAAGTGCCTTACTTAAGCATCTACATGCTGTCTGTGTGCAGCTGATCTCAGTTCCTTATCTTTATAATAAAGATGTGCATTTTTGTCATCAAAGCACTTCCTGTTTCCAGACAAAGGCTTAGAGTTTTCCCTCAAAACCCGGGTGTAGCACAAAAGGTTACTTCTAAGTAAGTGGTAAGGGCCTGGTATACAGAGAAAAATATTTGATGATACTGCTTAGACTGAAGCAGTTATATTTGAAGCTGTGAAATTTCACTGTTTCTCCAGGAGAATAACAGTTCTCTCAACCACAGGTTTTGACATCAGCACTCTAATTTTGCAGTGTAAAAAAAATCCACTAGAGGCTCTAGTGGTACCAGCCAAGTGAGTTTGAGACCCATTTTCAAAGGGGAGTTTTAATTTAAGGTTTTGGTCGTCATTATGAAGTGCTATTTTAGAGATTCTTGAGTTGTTTCTAAATAAGCTGGCAGGCCTGTACAGCACAGCACTTTTGAAAAGTGATACCTGTGGTCTTATGACTTTAGCCAGGCACAATTTGACATATATTCTTGAGTGAAGAGAAGTTTACAGCTGAAAAAGATAAATATTTTCTGTGAGATGTTAGGCTATGAGAAGATTAGTGATACTTAGAAAATAGAAATCAGGAAACCAATTAGTCCTTTTATTTTACTTTCCTGTTTGTAACATTAAGCACACATGCAAATATGATCAAAATAATCATCTTTTTCTTCATTACTAAGAACTATCGTATGATGCAATATTAAATTTCTACCAGAAGCGAGAAGCTTTGCAGAGAAGACCTGCTCCATGTAAGTAAGTTTACTATGTAAGGCTAGTTACAGCTGCATTTTTGGTTGTCTGTGACTGACCCATTTATTCCAATCAGATCAGTGGAGCTTAGCTCGGTATTACAGAAGAGAACACACTTTCAGGTTGAGTATCAGATAGCAGACTAATACACTGCAGATTACATTAATCTTACTTACTATCTTTTCCTCTACCCGTTCTTTCACAATTTTTGCAGTTTGGATTCTATGTTTGTTTTCAGTGTACCATGACAAAGATTATCTTTACAGGACACAAATTATAATTATATATACACATATTTTCTATATCATTTACTTATGACTGGTGGTTGAACTCTAGTTTTTTTGCTGTATTATATACACTTAGTAAAGAACAATTTAAAAAACAACCAACCCACCTTCACTGGTGTGTAAGCTTTTACGCTTATCTCGGAGAACAAAGCTCAAGAGCTCTTGGCTATGATATTAAACATCTAGTCACAGTCAGATTTAAGATTTCCTTAATCAGCACTCACTTAGTTCTTAATATCTTAAGCCACAATGCATCAACCAATGGAGCAGTGTGTTTTGTATAGAAGTTTCAGTTTCACAGTTAAAGTGTTTACCTAACAAACAGGATTGAAGGGACTGAAAAGTTAATTCATAGTCTAAGAGAAGTGTGCTAGCCACAGAGGTGTCTGGTGATGGTGGAAGGAAGAAGTGGTTCATACCTTCCCTCTCTTGAGGAAGCTAAGACATTGTGCATCTATTAATGAGGAAGATACGGTGGCTGGAAGGAGAAGAAGCAAGACGAAGTCTGATTTTGCACTTTACCTGGTAGTTACTGCTAAGGAATATGGAAGGCATCTAATACCACAGCAGAGTGCTCTTTTTGCTGTTGGATTTCAAATTGATCTTTCTTCTTAAAGTGGCTTCCATTCATAAGATAAACAAATGTTCCACTTCTGTAGTTTTTGGAACAGTTATCAACATCCTAGCAGGATATTTCAACATTGCCAATGAAGGATCAAGTTCCATTAAGTCACTGGCTCACAGTATGACTGAAGTTGGCAGAATATCCTACTATTGATAGCCTTTAATGTTTTAATCTGTATGCCTGGATGTCAACCCATGCAAGGCAGTTAGACTATTGCAGTGGTATATAGAGGTAATATCTATCCATTTTACGTTACCAAAGTCATAGTGCTTTATTTATCTAAAAGCTACTATCGTCAGTTCCTTGAGAAGACAAAAATAAGCTTACATATCTCAAAAAAATAGAAGATTGAAGGAATTTCCCTTGGCTAAATGGACTCTCGAAACCAAAAAATATTCATAAGTGCAGAAAAAAATAAAAGGACATTCCCCCAAAAAATCCACTAACATAAAGCTGAGCGGTATCCCTGGGATAAGAGGGATCAGAATATCATGCAAGAAGGAAAATGGTTGACTTCCTTGAAAAACTATGTAGTTGAAGTTATAGCTGTTTAGGAAAAACAAGCAAAATTTGCAGCATGGTCATGATAATATGAGGAAATGTTCAATTACAGGAGCATATAAATAGATTGTTTGGAAAAGGGCATCTCCAGCTGTATCAGGAAAGTATCCACCACAGAGGGAGAAGAGCTAATTAAGCTGAAGGATAGTATGAGGTCAGCTGGATATAAACAAGCTTCGACTAATTTGGTTTGGGCATTAGAAATAGACCTATGCCCTTTTTAGAGTTGAGAATAGAGAGCTGCCTGCATGTTTTCAGGTACTTGGGGCAAATACATTTAAATTTTCTGTTATGGATTTTTTAAAGTTTGTGGGAGGAATTTGTGATATGCAACATGTGTCAACAGGTGACTGGATGGGGTTACTCAGGATGCTCTTTTAGCCACAAAGTCTCAAAAGAGGTGAGATGACTTTATAACATGGAACTCACAGAATCACAAAACCACAGAATTGTAGGGGTTGGAAGGGACCTTGAGAGATCATTGAGCTCTTAAAAAAAATAAATCTGATTTTTTTCATATTGAAAGCTCATTACAGTCCCCAATTTACAGTAACAATTTAGTTACATTTAATTTGAAAGCAAAAGCAGAAAAATCTGTTTCAAAACTGAAATGAATCTATTATTATGCAGCAAATACAAAGCCCAGCTTTTAAATTTTTTTAATTTTTTTTTAATGAAATGACATTGTTAGTTCTCATGGTGTCATCTGAAAGTGTAATAGTCATGTTCTGTCTCATATTATCTAGGTCATTAATGAAAGTATACAATGTGGTGTGCTACTCATGTGCTTAAAATTAATTTGGTATATAAATGTTTGTAAGACAGATTGCATCAGTCTCAGAGGTTTTGGCAATTTTATACTTTTTAGAGCAATTGAGACTTTGCTTTTGGTGTTTAGTTTTGTTTTGTGTGGGTTTTTTCGGTTCTATTTTTTTTATTATTATTACTAAAACCATAAATTGCAAAACAGGCTTTTTAAACATTTCTGATATTGCCTTGTTCTGACCCATTTGAAAGACTATTTAAATCTTATCTGCAAAGTTTGGAATTTCCCATTAATAATAATGAAGAAAGAGAAAAGAACAATAAATTGTTCAAGAAGAGCCTGGAAATTTTCACTGCAACTTATCCAGTAGAGTAGGGAACTGAACAAAGATATAAACATCAAACAAATGAAATTTGATTGTCATTTATGAGGAGAAAACATCTGTAATGGATATAATGAGCAATCTTGAATCTTAATATTCAGACTTTAATGAGTAAACAGATATTTCACCATCTTGTAAAACAATAGTATTATGAGCTCAATCTGGTTAGAACTACTTTGGTGCTTAAAGACAGGCTTAAGTGTTTTTCTGGACCAAGCCAGAATGGTCAGCACTCTGCCAGATTAATTCTTGGAAAAGTTAACAAAAAATAGTGAGAAAGCTTCTTGTGCATAGCAAGAAATCCAAAACACTGACTAAACTTCACCTGCACTGACAACAGAGTTGTTGAAGAGAATGATCTGAGGTACTGAGTATCAAAGAAAAGATGGGTTTTTTTTGTCTTTTTTTTTTCCAACAGAAAAATATTTGTCCTCTGTGATACTTGAATGGAATCTGGGGCAAAATTATTTTGTGCAAAATAGCAGGCTTGAAAACCCATTTCCATTTGCACAAGTAAGAGAGTGAGCTCACTCGTGGTTGGGTCTGTGGAAACACTAATGTAAAGAAAATCACCACTTTCCCTTGTCCAGCAAAAAGCAGAGTGTGCCTAGTCCCAAACTGGAAGAACTTGGAAATAACTTGACCGACTTGCTGACTTGATAGTTCCTCTTCAACAGAAGGAACAATTTGCATGTACTATTAATATTTCAGTGTTTTCAAGCAAAAGTTGATAATACATCTTCTAACTACCCATCTCGCATTACCCTTTCTCTCCTTGCCACAGAATGTGTAAACCTTCCAGGTCTGTATTACTGCACTTTACTTTTTCCTCCCCTCCCTTCTTGTGGGGTGTCTGAAGATCCCTCACCACGCAGTTTGTTATACGATGAGATCCTCAATTAAGTCCCTATTTACTGGTAGTTGGTGACTCTTCTAGACCTTTCCTCCTTTCATTCCACAATTCAATCAACTACCAGTTACACTTGGATTGGTCTTTGTCACGTATTAACTATCCAGCCACTCAGACAATTCTCTTTGGTTTGGCTGTACTGGGATGGAATTAATCATCACAACAATGCTGTGCTTTGGATTTTTTTTTGGCACCAGTGTTTTGGCTTTTTGGCTCTTGCTGAATAGTGTCAAGTGCACAGCATCAAGGATTTCTTCCCTTTTCCGTAACCCCAGCGTGTAGGCTGGGGGACAACAAGAGGTGGTGTGGGACACAGGCGGGACAGCTGACCCCCACTGACCAAAGGGGTATCCCATTCCTTATAATATTGTACTGCATCCAGATCTGGGGCCCCCATTACAAGAAACATGTGGAGCTGTTGGAGAGGGTTTAGAGGCCCTATGAGGGTGATCAGGGGCCTGGAGCACCACCCCTATGAGGACAGGCTGAGGCAGATGGCCTTGTTCAGCCTGGTGAAGAGAAGGCTGCAGGGGGACCTCATTGCAGCCTTCCAGTACTTCAAGGGAGCGTATAGACAGGAAGGGAATTGGATTTTTACAAGGGTAGAGAGTGGTAGGACAAGGGGGATGGATTGAAGCTGTAGGGGGGAAGTTTTAGATTGGAAGTTCTTCACAGAAAGAGTGGTGAGGTGCTGGAACAGGCTGCCCAGAGACGTGGTGGATGCCCCAAGCCTGGAGGTGTTCAAGGCCAGGTTGGATGGGGCCCTGGGCAACCTTGTCTAGCTCCAAACCTGGAGGTTGTTGGCCCTGCCTGTGTCAGGGGGGTTGGAACTCGATGATCCTTGGGATCCCTTCTAACCCAGACCAGTCTGTGATTCTGTGGTTGTGCTAAACAAGGAAAAGAAGGGGAAAGGGGAGATGTTCAGAGTTACAACATTTGTCTTCCGAAGTAACCACTGTGTGTGCAGAGGTCTTGCTTCCCAGGAAGAGGCTGGACATCTGCCGGATGATGGGAAGTAGTGAATTAAATCCTTATTTTGCTTTGCTTGTGCACACAGCTTTTGTATTTCCCGTTAAACTGTCATTATTTGACTCCATGAGTCTTCTCACCTTCTTTCTACTTTCTCCCCATCCTACAGGAGAGGGGAGTGAGTGAGTGGGTGGGTATTTGGCCATATGTCAAGGTCAACCTATCACATTAGTTATTAACTACTTGAATTAAGTAGGAAACCTTTCATTGTATAGTTTTGGAAATTTACCAGTTGGATTGATTCTAAAAATATAATTCATAAAATCCCATTTTCTTTTTTTTTTTTTTGTTAATTTTATCTTAGCTTTGTTCTACAGTGTTTAAATTTCTTGTCTGTTTCCAACTCTAGGAGAATGTTATGTTGGCAAAACCACAGCAACTTTACAGGCTCGTCCCAGTCACGTATTTCATATTTTCAGAGTTCTTTCACTACCTACAGTACATCTGAAGATCTTGTCAGTTTGTATCCAATTTTACACACGTTTTTGCACTCTCTGGGTAGACTTTGGCCTATTTTACAAGAAGAGTTAGATGATCTTGCCTTTGAAGTCTGGAAGCACTGCTGTAGAGATTGGCTGTTAAAGGAAAGGAGGCACAGCGCCTGCTGTAATGGGGTTTTGGTCCTCATTGATCTCTGACATTACCAGAAAGAAAATATTCCTAATAAAATGACTGATCAGTTCAAAGTAGTCTTTAAAGCTGATCCAGACTGACCCAAGCAGGGAAGTAAACTCAGTGAATTGTCAGTGAATAACCTGTATTGCCCTGCATTTGCTGAGCTCAGTGCAGTGATTACTTGTGAGGTTAATGGAAGATCGAGGCATTTAGACAAGCCTTGATTAGTGGACCTTGTATGAACTTGAAGTGAATGTCCATTGAGAAGCCCAAAATAATAAAAATATCTCTAATTCCTTGACTTTTATGAATTCAGGCATTACCAGAAAAGACAAATATTATTAATTTGTTGCACAGTATTATATCAAGCACCGAAACTGCTAACTTGTTTAAATGCAGAAATGACTCTACCTGTGATGGTTCAGTTGTTGCATGCAACCACCAGTAATCAAAAAAACACCAGGTATAATTTCTCATGTACAAAGTTATAATTCTGATCTCAGCAGCATCAATGCTTTATGAATTTAACTAATTTAAACACTTTAAATACAAGGAGATTTTAGTTTAAGTACATAACATAAGCAAATCTTCCTTTGGGCTACCAGCTCTGGATCACACACAACAAATGTTACTATTCATTCTTTGAACTAGCATTGTGTGATGCAACTATGCCTAACAGAGTGCCTTACTATTTGATGATTTGCCAACTTTCTCATCACATTTTGACATACGTATGGAGCTTGTTAGGTAAATGGTCTGAACATTCTGGAATTTTTATTTTTTCAAAAAGTCTTTTATATTTGCAGTATATTCCATTAAAAATTCCATGAAGGTACATTTCTACCATTTGTGAAAAAAAAAAAAAAAGTACCTTTTCCATAGGAGTTGGCATTTTAGGACTCTGTAATCAGAGAATTTGTGGAGGCTACCAGCTATAAAGGACTGGAGACCCTGAAGATCAGCTGCACTTACCTAAAAAATAACCTGCACTATTTGATGAAAACTACTGATGCTAATTTAGGGAGCAAAGAACACAACCTTTGATACAATTCTGTCCCCTGTTTTAACTATTTGAATACAGACAGATGATGTAAATATTCCTCCCTATTACAGCCTACTTTTAATTAAATTTTTAAGATGCCTTGCAACTATGCGTGGCTTTTTCCCCTATGTTTCCTCAGGGAGTGTAAAGCTGAGAGAGGCCAGTGCACTAGAGGAGGAACAGTAGTGTTCCAGTCATCCTTCTACTCAATAAATGCATTATAAATTTCCGTAGGCATCACCTTATTACTCTGCCTTGGCTCTGATCTTGAAGAGCCCCTCCCAGCAGTGAGCTAATCACACTTGTGGTGCAGCTCAGCTGCCTCAGCATGCTGAGAAAGGCATAGATCTGCTCTCACTCCTGTATCTCCCAGTGCCACCAGTGTTTCAGATACCCCAGGACATCTCAGGTATACAAGTTTAGGCAACAGTCTTGAACCCTAATAGGTGACATAGCAAGTTTTAGTGTTACAAAAGAGCCTGGTTTCTGTGTGATGTCAATTCTGGGGAATATAATATGCAGTTTAAGATTAATCTTCTTTAATTAGGGGTTAGAATCCAACTTTAAATTCAGAACCATATTTCAAATTCAGAATGTAAAAAATTTATGTCAGTATTTATGCATCTGCATGCGAGCTTAGTGAAGATGTAGGTAGGTATTCAGTTGCCTAAGTAGAGGTGCCTGACGCCTGTGCCCTGCGGTACCTGAGGTGCCCACCTGCAGCAGCATGTAATACACAAATGACCCATCTGGAGGCCAGGCAAGATACCATAAGACATATGAAATGACATAGGACTCCTTTTTATTGGCAACTGGCATTGAGCCATAGAGCTACATGAGACAAATCACACCTGTATTTCCAAGGGAAGAGTATTTAGCACAAAAGGCTATGGCCTGCAGCCCTAACGAGGTGACTAAGACTAACTTTCCTTTACACAGGCTATAGAAAAGCTGTCAAATGCTAATAGTCCACAGCCAAAAATGACTTAGGTTATATTCTCAGGTCTCTTTAGCTCTGGTGAAATAACCCTGATTATAATTTTTTTAAAGAGTGTTTATTTAATTACATATTGGCATTTTATAATAACTTCTCCCATTACTTTTACTTTCATACAGCTGCTTCAGGATTTGGTATCTTCAGCAAGAATGTCTCTATTGCAGCAGCAACTTGGTGGCTTGCCTTACGTTGGCTTCTGAATGCTGACCCAGTCTCTGCCAATACTCATTTTGTGCTTGGGAATCACCATAAGAGACATAAATATAGTAGATCTGTTTTCTTAGGAATTTACAGTATACAAGGCTATGGTTATAGAAACAAGATTGTGGGGCTGCTCAGTTTAGTTAGTACAGCTCCAGGTAGTTCATCTACAGAAATTCAACGAGATGTTCCACACTGGAAAATATGACATACTGCTTATTATGCCAAGCTTGACTACTTTTTTTCAGAAAATAAATAAATAAATAAATAAATTAAACTGTGAATTTAAAAAATCTCATTGTCAAATTACAATACAACTACATTCTCTGACTCCATGAATCTTGATAATATCTCTTAGCTTCTACTCATCGCATAATCTGGAAGAATACATAAGCATCTTAAATGCTAAGATCCATTAAACTGTGCATCTTTGTGGAGGAACATAATCTTGTTATATTTAAATCAGTAGTATTCTAAGACATTTTTTTTCTTTTTCACAGCTCTTGGAAGGGATTAGAAACTCAGGTACTGAAACAGAGCAGCTCTGTGGTGTTCTTAGCATCTCTAGAAGTAGCCAAGTACAGAAGCAAAGTTTTTTAAGTAGGAGCAAGTAGCAATGACTCTGCTACAGGTTCTGCTTTTACTTTCTAGGCGTCTATAACATATTAATTATTCCATTGTTAAACTGCATTTTTAAAGATTTTGCTCTGAATCATTAACATGGACTTTTCTTAATACATTTTATTTCTTTCTCCTTCCTTGAAGGAGACAGAAAAAAAAATCCTTAGAAAATAATAAATATGCTTTAGCAGATAAAAATGCTTTAGGAAAAGCATTCTGTTGTAAAGAAGAACCTTGGGGTTACTATGGGTTTATTAAAATATTGATGCTTGGCACAAATGTTACAGAGTTTTCCGAAATAGCAAAATACAAAAAATATTTAAAGAAGCCATAGATACTTCCAACCGAATGCTAGGGCATCCTGACCGCAGATCTGGAACAACAAGAAACAAGTCATAAACCTCTGAACCTTGGAATTAAGAAATCTGGCTCAAAACGGCAAAACCTTTCTGTTCATCCATAGATAATAGTTGTGCCTTGTACACAATTGTATATGCAGAAGCAAATGTAGAAAGAGGAAAAAAACAGTGCCAGTGCTTTATTCACTGCATACTTCCCACCTTACCTCCTAGGAGGCTGGCTTAGATCCGAAATGTGATGTTTGGGCCTTGTCGGTCTTTTCTGACAAAAAAAAAAACAAACAAACAACCCAACCCCATCAAAAAACCTAGTAATTAATATCACACTGCACTGGGCAAGTGGTAAAGCAGATCAGTAGGTAGAAAGAGCAAAAATCAATTCTAATGTGGAAAGCAATTCCTCTAAACAGGAAATCCTGTGGAGAGAAGTGCCATTGTTCATAAATTATTTCTCTTTCTTAGCTAATTTAAAACCATTTTTTGTAGCGAGGTCAGGCCTTAGCTGGCTGGGATGCAAAACCCAGTCATGTGAGGCTTGATGAATTAAAGTCACAGTTTTTCTTGTCTATTTGGCTTCCAATATTTTCTCCATGTTTCTTTTAGTAAAATGAAAAAGAAGGAGAAAAGAGCAGCTTGCTTCTTGTAATATTTTATTTTTACATTGATAGCAATTAAATGTTTTGGTGAGTATCTATGCTGTCTTTTATCACAGATTCCAGCCAGTAAACTATGTATGACTTCAGCAGATGTTTCTTCTACTATGAACAATAAGATGTTTTGAAGTCCTAGAAAGAAAATTAAAGGAAGAAGGAGAAGTTTAGAGAGTTATATGAAATGAGAGACATTTTTCCATGCAGATTTTAAAAAAAATAACCTTTGATGTCTTATTTAGGCCTAATAATAAAAAGCAGAAAGATATTCAGGTACAGACATAACTGCGTAGGAAGGAAACATCTACAACGTTCACAATTAGTCACAGTTAATGTTATATGTGCAGTTTAGATGCACCATGCCAGATTTTCCTTTGGTGTGGCTGTAGCTTCTTTGGCTTTGATAAAGCTAGGCTGACTGTTTTATATCAGGTGAGGATCTGCCCCTCTGAGTCATGTTGTGAACAAGAAAAGAAGGGACAAAACTTCAAGAAGGATTAAAAGATGTCTGCTTTTTATCTCATTTAAATTCTGGTTGCTTTTCCAGAACATCACGAAGGCTTTTGTATTTTGTGAAGTCTGTGCTATATGCAGTCTTATTAAAAATACCTGTAATGTAATTCTCCTTTAAGTAGAATTTATTTCAATTCAGATGTTAGACACATATTCAGATAGATGAGAAATGTGTCATATATTCTTCTTTTCTTCTAGCTGGACTTAGCCTAAAGCTTTGCCAAATTTATCCATTCCTCTAACATTTTAGGCTTGGAATGGTGCTTAATCATCTTATACACAAATTATACACAAATGCTGAAGCCTTAGAAATGTAGGGAACGACACACACACACACACACCTCCCCCGATACGGGATTTGGTGTTTATAGGATTTAGAGGTGAAACTACACAAAATTCATGTTTTTTCTAGCAGCATTAGTTGTAAGATCTTCTCCATGAGGGCGTAATGCAGCATAATCAGAAAGACTGATCTGGGAAACAGCAGCACATACAAAGTGACCAGTCATCTGCCAGAAAGCAGGAGTGATCCCGGAGAGAGCATAGATAAGACAAGGGAGGAGGTGAAATGGGTTCTCTGGTCAATTATGTTAAGTAAATTCCCATACAGCAGGGCTCTTACCAACAATCCGAGTATTTCTACCAGCTAGTGAATGCTGGATCAAATCCTGATGGATAATGGTGTTACACTGTAAGGATGAGATCCATGAGACACTGTATGTGAGATCACACTTGGCTTTCACTTGGTGAAAGGTGAGGCTTTTCTGTAGGTTCTGTTTATTACCTGCCAGCCCCATGCAGAATTTTCAGCTATCTAAACTGTCATCTAAGGTGACTTCTTATATAAGTATCAGGCACCATAAGACTTCGATTCAGTTGCACCATACCTGCTGCTGCAGAAGTGTTCATGGTCATTTCAGACCTGATAGGGAATCTAAAATGACACTAGGCACCTGTATGTAGGCAAATGAATGGAATCCAGTCATCACCTTGAATTCAGCTTTATGAAAGTCTGTTTTCAATGAAGAGGGATAGTTCTCTGTCCTATTTTGCACGTCGCTTGTTAGGAAGGAATGAATAGATGTCACTCAGAGGACCTTCATGCTCCCCAGTGGCAGCAGATGACTATATTTATGTAATCGAATCCTACCCAAAGTGTTCTGGGTGAGTTTCAGTGCCACCGACTGTACTGCTTAAAATGGAAATTCAGATTATAATGGGAATATAATTGTTTCCTTACTGACCCCCAGCTACTGCTCAAAAAGACTGTAGACGGTAGATTTCAGCTGCCAGCTCTGTGTGAACATTGAGTCCCTAGGTGTTCATCACCTTCACCTAAGTATATGACATCTAAGTTTAATTGATCGAATCAACTCCCTAACATTCATTATTAATAGAATTTTGTGAGAGAAATCACACCCTAAGTGTCTAGTAATAATTATTTATATAATAGAAATGTTTGGTTTTAGGTACACCCTTCTAGTTCTAATGTATATATTTAATTAATAATAGTTCTTTAAGATATTACTTGTGGCTCTCAATAACTGAATTTACTACTGTTTTTCTGTTACTATGCTAATAACTATATTAATATATAATAAGAACTAAATACAAAACTGATCACAGTTTATTTATGGATTTCCATATCTAATTGCATTGCAGGTCTAAGTAGGGAGGTCCAGAATAGTTTCTGAATACTTTAGAAAACAAATAAACCAATGCCTTTAACAAAGACACTTCCAGGAGGAAAAGAATGCATAGCATATAGTCAGAATCAAACTATAATTGTTTGAAAGTAAAATCCATGGGGAGCTCTTTTTCATTGTATTATTTTGGAATGATTTTGGTTGACACTAGAACAATTTTGCTGAATGTTTTCAATAGTAAAAGAAGATGATATAAAAGCCTGATCATATAGCCCACACATATCTGATTTAAAATTACTCATTAAGGAATCAAATTGAGTTCAGTAACACTGGAATTGAACACAGTGGCACTGGGTTTTTTAGTTTTTTTGGGGTGTTGGTTTTTTGTTGTTGTTTTGTTTTTGTTTTGTTTTCTGAAAAAGATTTTTCTTTCTACAAACGTAGAATTTAAGTGAGCAAAACATCTTAAAAGTGTGTTTTGGTGAACTGTAGAAATAATTTTAAGACATTTTTAAGACATTTTAAGGCATTTCTTTTTAAGACAGAAAAAGTTACCACTCAATCGTGACAGTAGGTCAAGAGAGGTCGTTCTCTCCCTCTACTCTGCACCTGGAATATTGTGTCCAGTTCTGGGCCTTCAGTTCAGAAGGACATACAACTCCTTGAGAGAGTCCAGTGTAGGGACACCAAGAGGATTAAAGGAGTGGAACATCTTCCTTATGAGGACAGGCTGAGGGAGCTGAGTCACTTTAGCTTGGAGGAGACTGAGGGGTGACCTCATTAATGTTTATAGATATGTAAAGGGTGAGTGTCAGTAGGATGGAGCCAGGCTCTTCTCATGGCCAGTGATAGGACAAGGGACAATGGGTCCAAGCTGGAGCAGAGAAGGTTCCATGTGAATATAAGGAGGAATTTCTTCACTGGAGGCGTGACAGATCACTGGGACAGGCTGCCCAGAGAGGTTGTGGAGTCTCCTTCTCTGGAGACATTGAAGACCAGCCTGGACATGTTCCTGTGTGATTTAATCTAGGTGATCCTGCTCAGGCAGGGGGATTGGACCGGATGATCTTTTGGGGTCCTTTCCAACTCCTAAAATTATGTGATTCTATGACTTCCAGATAGAGGAGCATTGTTTTTGCTATTGTTATTATGAATAATAATAATCATCATCATTATTGCATTGAGTCAGTATTTTTGTGTAACATTAAAAGGAGCAGTCAAAATTGTGAAGGAAATGAAGCCTGGTTCTTTAGGCCTATTGAATCATTTTTCTTCAACCAGATGGAAGTGTCAACTTTTTGAATACAGTGAAATTCTTGAAAGAAATATATGTGGAGTTAATCTGATTTTTTTTTTTTGTTTGTCCATTGAACTAAATTAACCATGTACCTCAGAGCACCAGCGCAGATCCAAGTTTCTAAATTAATCTTTATGTGAATCAGTCTGATATTTGTTTTAGAAATGTCTTTTTATCTGTTGGTGGATAAATGTATCTGACTTTGTATGCAATCATATACTAGTTTATAAATTTTCAGAATTTTATACTAATCCAAATCAAACAGAATTGGTTAATTTTCAATTGCAGTCAAATGCTGCTAAACTATACGTGCAGGTGTATTGTCTGGAAAGAAGCCAGAAAAAATACTTGAAAAGTTGCACAGTGAAATCATAAGAATTTGAAAATGGTGATGGGTCGTGCTTTTAATTATACAAAGAGGTATGCATATCAGCAGGCTAAAAGGGTTTTAATCATGGCTAAGTGAGTTTGAGGAAATGCCGTCTTGCCTTAAATGTTTTTTAGGTCACAAATCTTCTTGATCTTTTTGCCTTTTTTTTTTTTTAATAACTCAGATTTTTACTGACATCTTTTTAACAAATAACAGTTGCTGTCTTTAAGGTAAAGCAGGAAAAGTACCGCCTGAGGACTAAACAGGTATAGGACTCTGAAGAAATCTGAATGTTTACTGAATTTATTTGAATAACTTTGTCCCGTAAATTTGGCTCATAGAGAAACACATATGGGTTTAATCCTCCACCTCAGTACAACAGTTTTACACTGGTGTAACTTGGTTAGAGTTGCACCGGTGTACAGTTGGAATAACAAAGTGGCGAATCAGACCCACATGTGTTTCATATCCCCTGGGAGTTGTATATCACGTGCTTCTCAGATCTGGTGCATATGGAGTGGCATGTAGTGTCTGTGGGACGGACATCTTAGTTCATGTGAGCCAGTGTATATTACTGTAAATTGTACTGGATAAAATATGCACTCTGCGGATGCAACCTATCAGAAAGTGGAGGAAAAGTACGATAAAGTTATGCAAAACTGCATCTGGTCTAAGTGGTAAGTGCTTACAGCTCTGTATGTGTTCAGGTATTTGAGATCAGGAGTCAAAGTACTGTTCTAGTGGATAGAGATGGTTCACCTCTGCAAGCACAGTGGTGAGTGAACCCAATACTAATTTTCAGTTGAGTGCTGAGAAGTGAAGGACCTTGCTCACTGAAGGCCATCATAGCCTCCAGAAACCATCTGAATGTTCTTTTTTTAGTGGGGTGTATATTTTTTTTAAGTTTTATTTTGTTTTCTTTTGTTAAAAACCCAACCAAGCTATGACCCAGCCCAAGCCTGTTTATGTTCTGAGATCTGATGGGACTGTAGCACAAGGCAACAAGGCTTGACTAACAGCTGTAGAAAACCACCGCAGAGTCCTGATCTGTGCACAAGATTCACAGCATATGTTAAATAGTTATTGTGTACAATGGAATGAATTTAATTGCATTTAGCCATGCTGTAATTTGTGAACCAATTGTTAAAACATGCTGCAGGATGTCAAACCCATATTTTTAATATGCCGGGCAGACTATCAAGTGGTCAATGTTCTTGCGCTTCAGCCTTTTTTGATTAGTTGCCTTGCGGGCGGATTTGGACAGTTAGATGGAAACAATACAGGGATGAACAAAGAAAGAACTGGAGTGATAATTTGAGAGAGTAACTGGGAAATTGGTCAAAGGAGAAAAAAGCATGATGTAGATGGTTCACGGCATGTTGCTTTTTATCCTGTTCACTTAAAAACAATGTGCTGTAATTTATGGGTAGACAGACCTAGTTAATCCTTGCTTGGTTTATGTAGATGCTTGGGTGTCCAAAAGCCCTAAATCAGTTTTATAGTATGCATTACATGTACTGTTGACTGGCTGACCTGAATAAAATGAAGTTTACAAACTGGTTTTGATTAACCATGTATGAATGTAGACATTTAGCCTATTATTAAATTTAGAAGTCATTGGTTTATATTTTGTTTTATTGCTAATCATCTTTTACGTTACTGTCAGAGTTTCCATAATGTCCAATTAAAAAACAAACATTGTCCACAGATAAATTGAAGCTCTCCAGGCTTGTGAGAATAATGTAGACTGTATTTGGAAAGCACACATTCAACTGCATTGTATTACCCTGGAAGAATTACTGCCAGGGACAAAAGACATCTAAGTTTCTTTTCTTTGCAGTGGACTGGATGGATGGACTGTTAGTTTGACTGGTACAACCCCACTGGGTTGACTTAGAAAAATGAAAACTCCTGGAAGCACATCTGCCCTGGCCATTCATCCTGATAAACCAGCATCATCCTAGACATTGCTTTACAAGTTCGTTTTTGTTGGGAGGCTTAGAAGATAAGGCACCGAAAGTATCCCAGGCTGAGCTCTCATACCTACTGAACACTTTGACATTAAACAATTTGAATAACATACATCAGCTCCATCTCTACTAATAAAATAACCAGGGCTGGCCTATGCCCAGTCTTTGCCACATGGTGGTCTGTATCATTTGTCGGCACGTAGTCTCTTGCATACTTTTCGCTTGTGACAAGAAGCTGTCTTCCAGGTGATGCCTGAACAGACTGAAGGGTGGCATATACCAGAGGTGGTTCCCAGAATACAGTTCTGGAGTACCACCTGCTTTGGGGAGTAAGGTGGTTCAGTTGAATGGATGAAACCTTTACTGGGATAGTTGGACAGGGACTAAGTCATGGTTCATTTTCATTACTGCTGTAAATGAAGCCATTAAGATGCTTTCTGCAGGGAGGCATGACTGAAGTTCCAAGAAGTATCTACTGCCAGGGAAGAGGCCCTAAATGATCTGCTTGCATGTGTGCCTCTCTGAAAGGGAAAACACAGAGTCTGAATAGCTATTGTGCTTCAAGATGCTTACAGGGGGCCTAGCCTGCATCTGAAATCTATTTTTCCTGATTCTGTGCTTTGAATATGGCAAGTCATTAAGATATCAAGTATCTTAATGTGTGTTACCAGCAAAAATACAAGCTGTAGATTAAAATCTGTTTTGTGTTGAACCTGTGGGACTTGAAGTATTCCACTTCAATTCCAGCATTTGCTTTAAGTATGTGAAATGTCTGGGAGGAATCGTCTGCTAACAAAAACTCACTTCACCATATCTCAAGTTGATATCCAGCTTCTGTTTCAGAAGAAATATCTGAATGCTTTCCCAATAAAAGACGTCAAAAGAGAAACAAATCAAAAAGTGGTTTGTTAGCAATTAAGGAGACATCCAGCTAGAATCAAGAGGGCAAGATGATGGCATGGACATCGCTTAGACCTTTCACACAACTTGAGGTGACCAAGTCTCATTGCATGTACCTTCATGGCCACTGGTTTGGCCTGCATTCAAGTCTATAATTGTGGAACAAGGCATACTTATATTTGGAGTAAGGTGGTGAAAAAATAATTCATTTTCTGTTTCCCAGATTCTCTGCTTACTGAAATTTATCGGACCTTTTGAGTATTGTTTGCAATTCCCTTGAGACATGAGTAAGAATGCAGCCCTTATTGCCTCCAGCCTTTGCTCCTCCTTAGCAGAAATTCAACTTGTGTATCTTAAGAGTAAGTCTCTGTTAACAAATCATCCCCTCCAGCTTCTTGTGGATGCTCACAAAATAAATGATGCATCTCACAAATAAGCCAAAGCTCCTAGGGGGAGTGTTTGCAATGAGCCTCTTACCTCACTGCAGCCTGGGGTCTGCAGAGCTCAAAATGTGGTGAGAATTTGGAACACACTTCTTCACTAGTACATCAGGAGGAGATGACTCTTTCTGTATCACCACACCTGCCGACTGCAATCAGGACCTTCCTTTATGGTCCATCTACATCGTACCCATCAACCCCACTATCTCACTGAAGGCCTCTCATTCCTGCTTCTCTGAGGAACAGTTGAGTGGTTAAGCAATCTGAGCAGAGAAACATGCTGTTTGTAAAATGGACAGATGGATAAAACTGATTGGGGAAAAAAACCAACAAACCAAACAGTATTCAAGGGATTTGAGAAAGTTTAGAAAAACATGGGAAAGTTTTATTTTTATAGCAGGGTCAAAACAGGGAATTGATGAATTCTTTTATCAGAGAAGCAAATCTCCTGAGAATGCTTCATGCACATCTGCCCAGCTGCAGTAATTATTTTACCTTAACATCATGGCAGGACATTGGTGGGCTATGTCAAGAAGTTCAAATTTTATGTTGAAATACTTTTTCTTCCAGAATTTGAAGATCAAGATTTATTGATCTTCAGGCTTGCCTTTCTAAAATATATTTTAGTGTATCAGAATGACATGTGACTTTTGAAATAAATAAATTATTATCATAGCTGTAAGGTTCATGGAGTTCAAGGCCAGAATAATGTTATATTATTCAATATAATTTTATTGTGCATTATATATATGGTAAATTTAAAACAGTTACTGCTTCTTGCATCTGACACCTCATGGTTGGTTAACCTGTAGTTGCAGAAGAGTCTTGATCTGAAGATATTATGGGGAAAAAAATTATGATATTGCTGTGTAATTTGTTCCAGGGAATACTTTTCAAAGTGGGTACTTTTTTCTAGTTTGAAATTTATGCCTGAAGCTTATATTTATGTGTTGTTGTCAAACATGAACTTGCCTATTTAAAGTTTCAAGTATTTTTTTTTCACTTGGCAATTTTTGAAGTATTATGTTTTGAAACATTAACAATGATATCCAATAAAATAGAAGCTATAAAAGTTCTAAACTCATAACAGTATAGTGGGTTCGTTCTCATAAGTTCATTTATAGAAAATTATTATCTGCTCAAAGTAAAATTCACGTAGTAAATCTCAAATAGAGCAAATCCCATTTCCATTTATGAGAGTTTAGGCAGCAGTGGGAAGAAGAGCATCGTCTGACAGACTTGATTATCCTGCAGCAGGCCTGAAAGTCATAACTGTATATTCCAGAGAGGTGCATATGATGGGGTGATGTCAAAACACCTGGGTGAGACTCTGTCAGCTCCTTGTCTTGTGTTTGTATGATTCCCGCGTGGATGTCAAAGAGGCTGTATAGCATGTCAGTTTTAATAAAAGCAGTGAGTGAAGGGAATGAAGCAATTGCAGAGCCATTCAGTTGAAAGTGGAACCTTCACAAATGATTAGATAATTAAAAATATGAATGTGGCTAATCCACACTGACATTTTTATAGCCTTTACATGAAACAACCTTTAAGGGTATGGTGGAGTATAGAGATAAGACTCTTCGGGAGGACCACTGGCAGTTGATCACAGAAAAAGAAGGTATCCTATGAAGAAAATGCTGGTTTAAATGGAGGATAAGAAAATAAACTGGGTGCCTAAAAATAAACATCAATAGGAATCTCCTACATGAAAAATCACTGCCAGAGGACTTGTATACATAATGATGAATCTTTAGCAACAGCAGTAAACTATCCCAGGGACAGCTGAAGTGCAGAGTTGCACACCCTTAGGTGATGTGGAGACTGGCAAATAGTGGGCAGAAGTAAGGACAGTATTCAGTCTTTCTGTCACTCATGTCACTTCTTGACTTAACAGAGCCACTTTCTGGCATATTCTGTCCATTCCCCTTGTCCATATTTTATAAAACTAATAAATTTAAGCAGAAGCATGGTTCCTGATTTGGAAAGTGAAGCATAAAGGAGTTCAGCGATACATAAACTAAATCATAGAGTCATAGAATCAGAATTATTAAGGTTGGAAAAGACTTGTAAGATCATCAAGTCCAACCGTTAACCTACTGCCACAAGTCCGCCACTAAACCATGTCCTCAAGCACCGCATCTACCTGTCTTTTAAATACCTCCAGGGATGGGGACTCAACCACCTCCCTGGGCAGCCTGTTCCAATGTATGACTAGTCTTTCAGTAAAGAAGTGTTTCCTAATATCCAACCTAAACCTGCCCTGGCACAGCTTGAGGTCATTTCCTCTTGTCCTATCACTTGTTACTTGGGAGAAGTAACCTCCAGCCTTCCTGGACTCCCTTGCCCTTCAGGACTGCCTCCCAAGGGACTCTGCTAACCAACTCCTAAAAACTAAAGTCTGCCCTTCTGAAAATTAGGGTTGCAGATTTTCTGCCCCTC